>NNCF01128326.1:629910-681382 GCA_002313205.1 Laupala kohalensis | reverse complement strand
ATATATAACATACGATCTAGTGGCCACAAAAGGGAATAATTTAATCTCTGGAGACAGGATGTATATTCGTTGTATCTATACATAAAATTGGACTAACAACTAATCGGACTTAAACAAGATGTATTTTCGACAAATAGATTGATAAACTTACGTTAGATCAGGTGATTTTCGTATTCGAAATCTGTGTAAAAATGTTTTGAAACGATTTGAGTCAGACTGTGAGTAATCATTAAACCTACCTTTCATTCTCCAGTGAAAACTCTCGTTCACATTTTCAAATAATTTGTGGTAGTCGATGAGTTGGCGAATTTGCGAAAGTCAATATTTTCGGAAAAAGACTGGAGTGTGTGAGAAGAAGCACAACTAAAAACCAGGCGTGGGTGGAATGTTGGTGAATCCCACAATGATGATTGAATGTAGCTGTGAACACGGTTACTAGAACAACACGGTAGGCATAACTAGAGAGGTGTGCAGTAGACAGCGGCGCCGGTGACGTCACAGGTGCAACTGAACCTACTTATTGTTGGCTGTAGCACGCTTATTGTGATTTTGCGGAATTTCTGTTTCTATACGTAAGTTTCCTGGATTGATTCACAGTAGTTACATACTAAGTAAAGTTGTGTACCTAATGATTAGTTTAGTTGTGTAAAGTGGTGTTGTATTCAGTTTTTTCCACGTGTTTTAATCATATACATAAATATAAAGAGACCAAGCGGTCTTATATACGACACCATGAGGAAAACTGGTGTCTCTGTCGCACATTCACTTTGGGCGGGGAACTCGATTCCCTTCCTGACTGCTAACTGCTGCGCACTAGTCACTACGCACCCTCCTTCCCTTCTCCAAGGGGGAGTGCTCTAATGTAAGTCTATGGTTTTAATATGCCGTATTGCGCAGTTACCGGATGTTCCAATAACGGAAGAAGTAGTAAAGGTAAAAACATTTCATTCCATAGGTCTTCGAAGGAAAATAAACTACAAAAACTTGGGGGGACACGTGTAAAGGTGCTCATAAATTTTGTATTGAATGCAGGTGTTTGTTTGGAATATTTTGAAGAATCTGGGCTTGAAAGATATTTTAAATTGGAGCATTTGAAAGAAAAATCTAAAAAAATTTCATTGAGTCTAAATATTCAGTTGCTTTTTCCCACGTAAAAATACCTTCTGTCACAACTGCTGTGCAAACTGAGAGAAAACGTAGAGCTGATAAAAAAAAAAAAGTGTGACTGATATCCATCTCGGTGAAGAAAAATTGGAAAGTTATGAACACGATGAAATTGAAAATGAGTTACAGGAATGTACATGAGTTTGCCGTTCCATATTTTTGTAAGAACTCGTACATTAATCAGACTTAAATAAATTAAAAACATAATAAAAAATACGTTAAGGGAACAAGGTAATAGATGGCGGGTGGAAGAAGGCAAAAAAAAAAACTTGAATAAATTGAGGTAAGTAAAATTTATATATTTATTTAATCTGCTTTAGAATACTTTTCTTAATTTATAATGGTGTATTAATTAATATGTTGTAATACTCATCTAGAGTCTGAAAATTGTTCTTATAATTGTGTAAATATGGTTTCAAATATAGTAAAAATTTAGGTTCACACTCTATACAAAATCACTGTTCTCTTTAAGTTGCCATTGATTCATTATTGTGATTAACTATTAATAATATAAATAAATCGTCGTATACATGATGCCCTATAGTTAAAATTACAAAATACATGACCTTTGAGATATTCGGGCCACGGGAAAGTCTTCGGGTGGAGCGGCGCTGTCGGGCTTTTGCACCTGTGACGTCACTGTGGACTAGAGTGAGAAGGAAGACATGCGTGTGATCCCTACCGAGTCTTTATTTACCGTGGTTGAGAAGAAAATATCTAGATGTATAGGGCCGTACATATATTTCATAATACACTGGAGGGTATTTGATGTCATTACACTGCGTTACGGCGGAGTGTGATGTTAGCCTTGGTATTACGTAACGCGAAGTTTTATAAAGTGCTTTTAACCATAAAGTTTATCAATGTACTCAACCTCTCAGAGCTACAAGGAACGAATAATGAAGCCAATGAAATAAAATGTCGTTATTTTTTCGGAAAACTAACCAAAACCTTTCTTTACAGCAGGGAAGAGGTGGTGGGCGGGCGTTACATAATTATTGAAGGGGGGGATACGAGGTATCGTTTCAGAAGCAATATGGAGGGGAAGGGGGTGTTAAAACAATTTTTGAGTTACGTAATTCATGGAGGGTCTCTATAAAATATTTAATATGCTTTAGTATTATTATGTTCACGCGATGTGCAGTAGGTCATGGATTAATATTATAGTCTACCACCCAGAAGAAGGATAATAATTTTACAAAGTGTCGGCAAATACATAAATATATATTTTGCACTGGCCTTCATCGTCACTTGGAACAATTTAATTTTGGGGTCAATACTCATGTTTTTTTAATGGGGCTTTAGGGTTCGCCAACACTCATCTGGTAATTAGAAACGTAGTGTTATGATCGTTTTATATTATTTGAAATCTGAATGTTGTTACCGTCGGGACAACTGTAATTTTGAACACATTTCACGAGTTGCGACTTCAGGAGAGAAAGCAAAACCTTGTTCTTTAGGCGCCGACTAGCAAGAAGGCGAACAGCGACGTGTTGCACGCTGCCTAGTGTTCCTGGCGAAATGCTCTCTCTCTCTCTTCGAACTCTCTCCTCTTCTCCCGACAGCAAAACACAATGGGCGCCAGTTCCTTTGAGTCGGGTCACATTGAATGAAGAGTTCCTACTAGCATGTTAAATTGCCTCTCATTAAATTCTTTACAAAATGTTATTTGCTGGGTTGTTCTTAATAACAATTTGTGAAGAAAACTTTTTCTTCGAGGCTTTTTTCATTATGATCCGTTCTAACTATTGATTTTTATTCTCGACCCATATTGACGAGCTCTTCATAGACTTGTGATCCCGTCCACGATCTCGAAATTCGTACTGTAGTGATTGTAAGGAATGACTTAGCATTTACTTTGCTGATAGTACAATTCAAATCTATCGTTACTAATAAGCTATTTATTTCCCAACATAGATTATTGTGACTCTGCGTAATGACTTTGGGCACTAATAAGAAAAAAAAATTGCTAGAGGGGAAGGTTTTCAATATGATATTTCTTAATAACTAACAAAACTATAAAATATGACCTATGAATATTGAATTGATTAATAAATTGAATGAGAAGCTGATATTTTGGTTTGCAGCACGAAATTTCCTAAATTACTGCGCAATGATGACTTTTTTTTTCAATATATCTTCTGAGGATACGAAGTACATCACTGTCGACGATGGCTCCGTTGCCTCAGCCATTACTTGTTTACTCTGTGCTTGTGAACCAATCAGGAGGCTATTTGCTAAATCTAGGCGTTATCTGTGTGTTTGGCCTCGCATTTCTTTGCAGTGGGTGTAGGCGTCGGGTCAGGCGAGGGAACAAGGGGTGCGGAAAGAGCACGCGCGTGGGGCGTGATACCAGGTTGGAACACGCGCCCGCCCTCTGCCCGAGCGCTGGCTGATGTAATGCACTCCATAGTGGGCGTTTTAGAGACTTCTGTGGCGGGAGAGACCCGCGCGGCATCTTATCAGATGGAGTCGCATCCTTTTTTGGGGTGAGGAAATTCAGACCACTAGATATTTAGACTTTTAATACTAAGAGAGTAGGAAGAGATTTTGAAATTACGGGGAAGCGAATGTTTTCTAATTGAAGGGAAAATCTCTAGTGCGTCCCATGAGACATGTTGAAGGAAATGTTCATTATTTTCGCAGTTATGTGAATGATAATGTCAGTACTCTTCTTGAAGTGAATAAGGTACAGATAATAAGTACTCTATTCTTCATAAAGCGTTTATGATGTGATATTTCAATAAAACGCTGTCGACATTAAAAATTAATAACTCAATTAAATAAATTTTCCGTTTTACCCCAAAATGGTGTAACATATCGGAAAATCCTCTTTCTCATGTAAGACTTTTACCTTCAAATTTTAGAGCAAACTCTTATGTGTTTCAGAACTGAAGTATGATGTTGAGCTATTCCGAGATTGGGTTCATTTTGATGCGCTGCCAAAAGCGATGTGAACGTTTTGTTTTAATGTGGGAATTTCTTCCCGTGAAATCGAGAGATCATGTATTACATGCTTAGGAGGTTGAGATTATAGATCGTGGATTGCGATTCTACTGGAAACCTTTGTGGATTAATTTGCCATTTTCCATTTTTCTGGAAACTGAATGAGAGTTCAGCGAGCTTTGAAAAGTCCGTCATTAGAGACCAACGAATTAACCTCCCTATTTATCCCTATATAGGGAAAATTCTGAGGAAACTTGCAATTATGCAGAGATTCGACTCGATGGAATTTTTGATTGAGGTTTTCTTGTAGTCAACTGAACTAAGTCAATATGATAAACTCAAACGATAGGCCTTTTAATGATTGATTACGTTCTCAAAGTCACCACGGCCACCGAATAAATCATTTTTCATTTGTTGAAACGATTGAACGAGACAATAAAAAAGGTTTGTGTCATACCTCAGTGGACATTATTTAGTGCAAAAATGAAAAAAGAAGGCTCGCAAAGAAGAATTTTCAGTTTTTAAGAATCGAAACAAAATTTGACTTGAGGCTGCTGCAACATCATTTTGGATGAGTAAAACGATGATTCATTGCATTGGAATCAACTTTGCGACAAAGAATGGCAAACGTTATTGTCATTACGTCAATTTATGTAAAAAAATGTTTTCTTTAATGCTTCGAATTTGTCTTATTTACAGATTTTATTCAACCTACAGAAAATTTCTTAAAGTTTATTTTCAATTGATTCACATTGTTTCGACTCTATTTCGAGTCATCAACAGGTATTTTTTCCTTTTCTTTGTAATTGACACCCAGTTCCTCTGACTGACATGTCATTACCTGGGTTTTTGGTCTTTTTTTGTCTCGTTGTCTTGATCCTTCCATTCCGCATACTTCATAATATATTCTTTTGTCTTTTCTCCTGCAGTCAATTTTCTTTCTGTGTCCATTGTTTCATCATTTTTCCTCTGTGTCTTAGTTTTTTTTGTTTCGTATTCCATAACTTCGTCCAACAAGTGTTGTAATATGTTGTAGTATCTTAGCATCATGTCCTACGTGAAAAATTACTAGTACACAACGTTTATATGTGTTAACACGAAAACATGAATTGCCCCCAAGAGCCGCCTGCGGCACGAATTTGTCCGATGCGCGTTTATATGGATTATGAAATGAAATTGAAAATAAAACGTAAGAACGAAAATGCAATGTCCACTGAATTTGAACTTTCAACAATGCGCAATGTGCTCTTAAATATTTATAATACTGACATATCCTTATCTCACTGGGAATCTTCGCGAATATATTTACACCATTATACTTACATATCATTGGACAAAAATCCTGCAGACACGAAACTTGGCAAAAAGTTAGGTTTCAGGGTCATGTAATGGGGAAAAAATTGAACATTCCAGCTGACCGATGGCCCCCCTGGGGGGGGGGGATCAACATTGTCGCGAAAACTACTTTGTAAATATCTTAAAAATTGCGTAAGATATCGAAAAGTTAAAAGTGAAATTTGTAGCTGACCAAATTTTCAATATATTTGATGATTAGAAATTGTTTCGTCAGACGCACAGGAACCGAGATATGAGCGCTCAAAGTTGAGACCTTTTTTGTTTTGCAATTTTTCGTGTAAGTAATTTTTACGAAAAAACGAATTTTTAAAAAAATTATACCGATTTTTGCATACTAAAACGCGCTAAACAAGGGTATGTAAGTGTTTGTACATGTAATTCCATGTATTTGGATGTAAATTTTTACATGTATGTATTTATGCACACACATGACAACTACAAAAATGTGCATTTTTGAAGTGATTTAAGCTGTATTCATATATATAAACACACGTTCATATACAATATATAAAGAACATGTTCAGATGTCTACATAGGTGTAGTGGACTCATAAAAAATAAAATTTTTGTCGGATGTACCCCCGTAAACAGTTAGTGTGATGTCATTATGTATGAAAACTATATTTTGTGAGTAATTTCACGTGTATTTTTCATGCATCGGATATTGTCCTTCTCAACGTATTTACTGTGACCACCAAGCTTGTACTACATCTTTATAAGTATCCAGCTGAAGCTAGGAATGCGAAAATATGACCACTTGTTACGATTCTTCGTCCGTTTATTTATTTATTTTATTTTCGTTCAAGTGAGGCTTCAAGAACTTTGTTACGTAATCATTAAGACTGTCGCATTCAGGACATCAATCGCCAAAGTGTGGTAAAGGATTGATCACATTTTTGGAGTCTTTGCCGACAACCAACAAAAAGTTCAGACCACATTTGTTTGGCTTGATTACTATGAACGGTACTCTTCTCCTTGGTCTAGAAAAGTAGTTCATTCATTGTTGTAAATACACCAAATATAAATTTCTGGGTCAAGTTGATATAAATCTGTCACTTCAGAAAACAAAGCACATTAATTGGTTCATAGACTTTACGTACTTGCAGAAAGTAGGTCAAATCTCAAAATTCGCAAAATATCACTAAAATTATGAGGTATAATTTTTAGGGTTTTTAGGACGCTAAACCCCATTTATCGGATCACATCAAACCTAATTCTAAACTTTTTGCTTCTGTGACATTCATTCACTCGTACATACATAATCTAAATAAATCGACATAGCACATCAAGAGATAGGGATTACTCTTCGCTTGCCAAAATTCTTTGACCATCTGTTGTAGAGTGACAGGCAGGAGATTACGTAGTTTCCAGGAGAAAAAGGAGGGAGATGCCTGACTACAATGAAAAATATCTTTGTAGCTTAAGTGAGGTGAATATGTTATACGTAACTCAAATATGGTTAATAGTATGTAATATATGAAAAGAAAATTCAGAAAATTTAAGGAAAATCGTTGGAGCCGTTTTTGAGAAACATTAAAAACAGTACTATGATCTTCATGTGAAGTACCATTTGTTTTAAAGTAAAAAAAGTTAGAGCGCGTGCATCGACAACAAGTAAATTCTAACGTAAATACGAAATGCAAATTAAATTGATTCTTCGGTTTACTCAGAATCGCTGCGCACAGACGGACGGAAGAACGGACGTTATGCCAAAAAACACTTTTTCATAATCAGGGATCGCCAAAATGGATATTTCCGTTGAAATCTCGCTTTTGATTTTTTTCACGATTTCAAAACCTTAAATAAACTACGTATATGAGAAAGTAAAACACCTGGGATAATATCTGGACATGGAAGCACAAATATGTACTTAAAGAAAATAGGGCAGTTTAAAATGGGCATCTAGATGGAGAGGAAACGATTGAGCATATGTAATGAGACTGCGCAGTTTTTGGATATGAACGAGGAGAATTTCTTTAAAAATTCAAGATTTTGGATACGGTAAACATAAAAAACAAGAGAATATTAATTTACAGGAGGATAAATTTTTAATATATATTGTACTAAGATTGGATACTTTAAGAAGCTATGAGAACATCGTGGTTTTATGATAATAATGGTTAGTACCTTTGGTGTCTCTGGTAAAATTATGAAGAATAGAGAAATTGTTGAAAAACGAAGTGTGTAAAACCCCTGGAATAACTGTGTTGGCTATAGGTGATATGGTGTACAAAAATAAATAAATAAAATTCCCAAATACTCGGGGTTCTACAAAAAAAAGTGTATACGATAGCAGAATTTAAAAGATAACCGGACAAATAGGTCCCGTGCGTGGTTCTTGTATTAACACATTATAATATGCGAACATCACGTACTTGAATTCCAGAGCTGTCGGATTATCATTTTTTTCCACTTCGTCTCCGTTTTCGCTGTCTTCTTTCTCGTTTCTCGAAAGTTAATGTAGATAAATTCCGACTTGCAAACACTTGCTTTTCACCAGTAATTTATTTCTTGGAAGCAGATTTTCAAAAAAAATTTCAAAGAGGAAGAAAAGAGATAAAATTGAAATATTTTTATTGCAAAATTAGATATGAAAAGCATGCAAAGATGTTACATAGTTAAATGTTTTACAGTGTTGTTGTCATCATCAAAAGAAACATTACTAGAATACTCAGAAAATAGCGTCCTAGTGGACTGTTGTGAAAGTTAGTTTGTCGCACGAAAATTTTCTTTAGTGAAAATAACTCTGGCTATTATACCTGCTCTACCTCCATTCCACCTTCTTCACATTCTTATTTTATTTTAATTTTATAATTTTTATGCCGATACATTTTTTTATTGTATGATTTCTCCTGTACTACTTTACTGTAAGACTACTTTCAAAGTGAGTGTCCCGTTGCAAGTGGGTATTGATTTCATAGGAAGTTTTAAGAATCGAGAACATTGTGTGTGATCCGTGTACTCCTTACCTTGCACGTGGCGGGGGAATGCTCCCATGAAACACGTGTTGTAGGTGAATTGTGGGTGGGACAGAGGGAAGTGGGGGACTTGAGGTCGAAGACCGCTAGTGTCTGCGGTGAGGAAACCTAAGAAGGGAGCAGAGGTCTGTCTGAGGGACGTTAATAGCTTCCATTTCATGTTGTATGTTGTCGCATCCGGCGCACTTCTTATATTTTTGGTCATGTAGTCCTCATCTTTTAGCTGATCTTGTGTTTTTCTTCAAAATGTATCGGTTTTTGTTTCTTAAGGCAAAAAGTCCCTTAGGAGCTGCTCACTAGTTTCTTGCCAGATTAGTGTCTCTTCATCATGCAATGCTTACCAGTCCTGTCGTGTTTTATATTTTCCACTTGCCATGATATATGGGATATCTTTTTTCTTTGTTAAATCTTAACTTTGAATTTTACTCTTATTACGTTGTGTTCAAGGTTGTAGTCACATTCAAGTCTTTGCGTTTCATTTTTTGAACAGGACGTAAAGCTGTATTCTTCCGTATTTTTAATTTTCCTAGCTGTCTTGCCCACCAGTCCTTCCCTTTCCGTCCTGGTGTTTTTAGATGAAGCATTTTTAATCATTCTTACGAGCTAAAACTGTAGTCTGTCAATTTCATCCTACACTTTATCTTTTGTTATTTTCGATCCAATATACCCTCGAAATTCTGTTTCCGCCATAGTTTTATACATATCCCATCGTATATGCAGTAGTCTTATGTCGTCTAATATCCTCTGTTCCTCATGATGAATATTCTCTAGCTCATATTGTATCGCTTTATGGTCGCTTTCAGCACCTGGGCTTAACTTGCAATTCCGTATTGTTGTTTTCATAAGTCTTGTACTTGTAGTCAGGTCAATCAGGGATTTTCCATCTAGCCCATTATATGTTGCTGCTCTATACTCATTATGGACCACCAATCCGTTCGTAAGAAGAAACGTTTCCAGTTTTCTCCCTCTTTTGTTTCTTCGATTATCACGAAACACTGTGGTTCTCAAGTTACTTTCTCCATTTACAAGTGTTTCCATACCCCTCTTTTCATGTAACACTCATTTTTTCTAAATCTTCCTTTAATTTTTATTCATTATAATTACTTCTATTCTGTGTTTCCGTACCAAAATTGCCCGCAAGGAAATAGATTACTTTTTTTATCCATTAATATAATTAATGAATGTCAATCGGGTTTTCGAACAGACAGAAGCACTGGGACATCCCTATTAAGCGTTATCGAAGATGTTCGTTATGCAACTGATTCAGGACAAATTACTGTTTCAGTTCTTCTTGACTTTAGCAAAGCCTTCGATTCGGTCGATCATGATATTCTTCTTGCAAAATTAAGATCACTGGGATTTGCAATACCGACTGTAAATTGGTTCTCGGAAGATTTAACGAACCGTAAACAAATAGTCATAACTAATAATAACAAATCGGTAGCCCTCCAGACAAAAAGAGGTGTAGCACAAGGAAGCGTTCTCGGTCTTCTAGATTTTCTGTTCTATGTGAACGATGTCGACAAGTCTCTTAGGTACAGTAGATTTCAAATGTATACTGATGATTTGCAAATATATATAAGCGACACGCCAGCTAACATAAGATCAGTCACTGAACGCTACACAAGTGGACCACATCGTTAGGTCTTCTCTTAAATCCCTCTGAATCACAATGTATTCTCCTTGGTTCAAAGCAATCTATCAAAAAAATTACAAACGCACAGTTACCTGACATCATAGTGGACCAAACACCAATAACATGGTGTAATAGTGTAAAAAATTTAGGTATCTAAATTGGCAGCTCACTTAGCTGGCAAAACCTAATTGATATATGTCGGAACGTGTACTCTTCGATTCATTCAATGAAACGTTTAAGTGATATTTTACCAACTCCAGTACGAGAAACCCTTATCAAATCCCTAGTCTTTCCTCATTTTGACTACTGTGACTTCTTGCTCACAGATGTAACGGGAAAATTAGAATGTAAATTAGAAATAGCACAAATTGCATGCATTCGTTTTATTTTCGACTTAAGGAAGTATGATCATGTTTCAGAATTCTATGAAGAATCCGGTATCCTCACACTTGAGAAATGACGCTCGTTACATATGTTACTCCTTCTGTATAAGATCCTCTATAGCGACCATAAAAAAAAAAAAAACTAGCGAAACATTTCCAATTTTTGAAATTAAAACGCGCGCGAGACTCATTCCTTCTCACGATCCCAAAACATAACACAACCGTTTTCAGTAAATAATTTACAGTACAGTCCATCAGAGGATGGAACGAGTTACCAACTCAAATTAAATCTCTTCCTTCATTCTCTTCGTATAAGCGACATCTATCCATGTGGTTGACATATAATTCACTTTAGTAACTTTACCACACACATCCCTCCTTTTCCCACTTCACACCCCCTCTTCTTCTTCTCTCATTTCCTGTATCTAATACTTTTCTCTTTCATTTCCCCATCTTTCACTTTCTTCTCTTACCAACCCCCATAATCCTTCTCATCTGTTTAATGTTTATGTTTTATGTGGAATATATTTATGTCTTATGTACTATGTAAAAATTGTAAAACACTTAAAATTGGTGCAGCGTGAAATTTTCTTTTCTTTCTGACTGTGTTGAATTTGTATATAGATTTTTTTATAAATCATCAATTAGTTATACATATTATTATGTTGAATTTGTAATTAGAATTAGTAATTTTTATCTTCTTTAGTACACAAATTTTACATTTTAAAATATCTTCATTTATTTTTTAAGTCTTGTTGTAGTGTTCTCTTCTGCTTCTTGTGTTTCGGACTATGATGTTTCCTTTGTTTTTTTAACTCTCAAATTCACTCGTATTTAGAAATTCCAATTATCTTGAGATATATGTATCTAATAGTATTATGCTAAAATATTTTTTATGAAGTTTAAATTGCAAATTTTTCTATGTGTGTATCATATTATTATGGTAATTATTATATTGTAACATTAACCTATTCGGCCCTAAGCCGCCATCCTGATTGCGGGGTTTTCCTGTTTTTTTCTCAAACACTTAAGGTTTCCCGGGATGGTCCCTTGCTTTGCTTTCCCAGACTTAAATGTAAACGTTACTCCTCTCTAATTTTTCTACTTCTGTATAAATTGTTTTTTCTTACGTGGTCAGATGGTAGAGCAGATCCTATGGCCTGAGTCTCGCCACTAAATAAAGACATTGTATTATTATTATTATTTATTTATTTATTTATTACTGGATAAGAAGGGATACGGGACATGCCAAGCATTCTCTTCTATGATCTGATTTAGTATTTAGAAGAACTTCTGGACAGTTCGACATGTTTCTAGGACGACAGGTTTTTGCATAGGTAGGAAAAGGTGTCGAGGGAGGTTCAATTTTTCTAGATTTCTGAACAAGTCTGTGGGGATAATGCCAGTTGCTAAGATAATGATTGGAATTATATCAACTCTGTCAGTCTTCCACATCCTTTCAAATCTTCTTTTAATTTGGAATTCTTGTTAACTTTCTCTGTAGCCTTTGTCAGCTTACCGTTGGTTTTCGGTATGGCTACATCTATTAGGAAAGTAGCCCGGTCTTTTTTCCTATGGAACACCAAATCAGGTCTATTATGTTCCACAGTCCAGTCCATCAATATTGTTCTGTTAAATAGCTGGTAGAACCCTACATTTTCCAGGACAGGACTAGGATTGAACTTGTAGTGCGGAGTCTTCACTTCGAGAAGCCCACACATCAGAGCTAACTCCTTATGTACAATCTTAGCAACTTGGTCGTGACGTTGCAAATAATCTGTTCCGGCCAGTTCTTCGCATCCACTAACATGCTGGATAGTCTCTGACTTCAGAAAGCATCGGCGACGGCGATCCTTCTCTACTAATCCGTCTTTTATTATGTGTTTTACATAATTTTTTGTACGGATGACCTGATCTTGGATAACCAAAATAAATCCCTCCGTTTCAGGGTAAAGATCACTCTTCTTAAGCCATGCGATTGACGCTTCTTTGTCAACACGTGGCAAACTGAGTTCTTGAGGGTGTTTACCGTGGAGGGTCATGCTTTGCCATTAAGTGATGTGGCATGCTATCAGATCCTCATGATCCTCTATGAGAGATTGTTTCTGGGATAGGTTAAGACATGTTAGATGGGTGTTGGCTTCACAGAGGGCTTGGTGCATGAGAGACTGAGATGTACCGTTCAGGAAGTACAGCCTCAGTTGTAAACTATTATTATTATTATTATACGCCTCACTACAAAGGGAGAAAGTACGTACACGGTGGAGCACTCAGAGGAACATACTGATGAAGTGCTTGTTGTCAAGAAGAACGAAAAAATGAGAATACAGTAAAGGAAACACTGAAACTTTCAAGGGACGAAAAAGTTTGTTATCAAAATAAAATACTCGACAAACGAGAAATAATGACTTGCAACTAGAAAGTGTGACGGAAAGAAGAAGTTGGAAAAATTGATCCAAGATGATGGTAGCACAACTTACAAAATAGAAAGCCTAAAGAACGGATATATGGATTAAAAAAAGAAATAAATGAACAAGAATTTATTGACAAAGTAGCATGCCAGGGTTTTGGAGAAACAGAAGTGAGCGATTTTGTGGAGAACTGTAAAGTATACAAAAAGATAGATATTGGCCAGGGTGAACAAGCTATTTGAATATTAGAAATGAAGGAAAGATTTATGAAAAAACTAATGGCAGAAAAGAGAGTCTATTACGGTTTCCAGAGATATCGAACAGAAGAAGATGCAACGCCACTACGTTGTTACAGAAGCAATAGATATGGACATCGATCGGGCGACTGCGTAGACAGAGAAGAGACATGCAGCCACTGTGCGTGGCGAGGAAATGGTATTTCGAGGTGTACGTATAAAAAGGAAAGCAAGAAATGTGCGAACTGTGTGCGCAAGGGGAAGAAAAGTGCTCATAGTACGAGACACAATCTGCCCAGATTATATCAAAGCGAAAAAGGTATTAAAAAAGAAAACCAATTATGGTGATTAAAATTTTGAGCCAAACTATTCAACGTGGAAAAACTGGATCGAGAGAATTAGGCAGTTACGTCCAACAGCAAAATATAGAAATAACATGCGTACAGGAACCCTATATATTGTGAGGACCATTCAATGTACCAAAGATAGGTCAGAAATATAGGTGGGCTTGCATTTATATCTTTAACGGGCAGAGTTACAAGTGATGGTTTTCGTACGACATTGTTACAGTATTGGTATTGGTGCCTTGACTATGTATTCTAGGGATAAGACGAAATCCGCAAGAACCAGGAATGTTTTAAAATGAAACGATACAAAATAGCCCCAAGATCAGTTTCGCAAAGGAGAGAGGTACAGTGAGAAGATGGAAGAGAGAAACTTCCTCGTGAACATGAAGAGGATGAGAAGCCGCAGACGGTGGCCGCGTGCAGCAGTTAAATGACGCGGGCGTCGGATGCGGTTCGATGAAGCTCGAGTGCGGTTGTGTGGCCGAAGGGACCAGTGTCCCTTGTACACAACGTTCCCACAAGCACTCCTCCGTTTACATGACGTCTAGGAACTCGAGACATGCTAAGAGGAGGTTACGTCATGAAGCAGATGATGACAGGGGAGCTTAGCTGCTCTCACGATGTCACGACAAAGTCTTCGAAAAATTGGGAGACTTCCTCCCTCCACTGCTTCGTACAATCAAATGAACGAAGGAAATGCATTCATCGAAGTGTTAAATTCTTAAATTTCCAAGTTTCAAGTATTTCCAAATTTATCACAAGTCATCTGCAGAAAAATGGTTAATATGTCACTAAAAATGAAAAAAGTCACCTATCCACCAAATATGCGACGGAAGACCAAAACCTTTTCCAAATATTATAACGGTATAAATTCGATGTATGCCATCACATAAAACTTTGAACTACTTGTTGGACGTTTTTCACAAAATTTACAGAGCAACGGTGCAATATAATGAATTACTAAAACGTCCACTGTATTCTGAATTCAACACTTTTATTTCATCGAAATTTCTTAAGGCTTGAGTTAATGCGTTGTGGTTTATATTTTGTAACTTATAAAATTATTCCCTTTTTCCAATTTTGTTTTTCTATTAATAGAAGAATTAATTCCAATATTGTCAAAGTTTTCCAAGAGAGAAGAATATGTCAGGTTTGGAATTCTGACAGAATTTCTGTCACATATGCAATTCACGAGAGTACCATACTAGTGATCGCGTTCGTATCTCCCCGTGGACAATGTGCAATGGACTCATTGGAAACTTTCAAGACTTAGCGTCAAGGGAAAACTAAATCAAACATATTTCCATTGTATTGTAAATAACAAAATCAAATATTATCTACGTAAAACAAAATATATGATTACCAACTACATCTTTTCAACTTCCAGATGTAGATTTAAACGTAGTTTCGTTGTGGATTTGTGACGAAGCATTTATCATAAATTAAAGACTAAAACCCTTTGACTAACATTTCTTTTCAAAGGATAGATACTTGTTGTTTCGTTCTGAAAAAATATCTCCCATACAAATCCATGACGCAAAATCATTTTTCATGACTAAAATTTAGAGAAAAACAAATGTATACAATAAAAAAAATCGAGAGATTGATATAAGGAAATTATAATTATTTTCTCATAATTATGTTAAATCATAAATTAATAAGAAAATAACGAAATTTCCATGTTCTTATTCTTAGAACGTTTACTACGACAATTAAAAAAATCCAATAATTTTATTGATGTATATAATTGTACTACCTTACACCAACCTTGTTAGTGAGTTGCTGAGACATTATAGAAACTTAAAAAGAAAGAACAAATCGCCACCTCCCAAAACTTTCGTTTCTGATGATTTGGACCAGCTACTGGCTGGGATTGCTACTTGTTTATGCGGCTGAACAAATATTCCATCATCCCAAATACTAATCAAACCCACTTACGACTTCTGGACATTTCTCTAGCTATATTTCTACTGCGGAGCATGCGCGGTGACATAAATTCATCAACTTGAAAAGATATTAGATTACGTCACACTAGCTTCGCAGTTATACATGTAACTGAATAGCATTGAAATATACAATGATTCAGTATCTCCGGAGACATTCCTTCAATGAATAACTTTCTGGTCATGATTGATCATATTTTAAGCAAATATCTTATGCTCGAGGACAAGACTATCTGCGCAATTTGTTTTATCGCGCGTCGCAGAACTGTTTACATTAAGATCAGGGTGTGCGAACTTAGAGCTATTCTTATTAGCAGTTCTATTGGTGCTATTCTTATAACATCCACCAGGAGGGAGTAATATCAGATTTCCAATATCGTCAAAATATTAATATTTCTTGTAAGACACTATTATTAACATGTGTGGATAGTATTTACTTCTTTCACCCTCATCAATCAGGTTTTTTTCTCCAATCAGTTGATTAGTCAAAAGTCCAATAAATGGTGCGCGTCTCTCTCTTTACGCTATCGAACCCTGAATACATAGTGTATCGCATTACATCATCTCATTAG
Source organism: Laupala kohalensis (assembly GCA_002313205.1). NCBI lineage: Eukaryota > Metazoa > Arthropoda > Insecta > Orthoptera > Trigonidiidae > Laupala > Laupala kohalensis. Next base: position 665,411 of record NNCF01128326.1, on the reverse strand, counting down.
ACCTTCACGTACTTGATGAGATCATAGTCTGTTGTTTATTGAATCTTCTTAGAACGCAATGCCTACACTGGAGAAGTGAAGACTACATCTGTTTAGTTTTCCTTCCCAAGATTGCGGGTGAAGTTTGGATTCAAAAAACAATCGTTTACACATTTACCATTACTTCTAGATTTATTTTGGCAGAATATTGTGGAGGAATGCAACATGAATCTTGATAATGTAATTTGGAGAAAAAGTACCCAGGAAAAGTGGCGATAAGCCATTGAAGTGCTGAGCAAGATTTACTCAGAGTATTTACCATTGCATGCGAACTGCTGAGAACCAAAAATTCCTTTAGAGTTCTTAAGTTTCTCCATAAAAGTTTCTATTACAATATTTATATATTTCTTTCATAACAATCGTCATTAATTTATTCCAGGTTTGAATCAGCTATACTGAGAGAGTTTGATTTCAACTTAAAATTTTAAGCTGAATGTCAAGATTGAGTAACATACAGATACAAATTTACTCCTTATATAATATGATCACTTTGACGATGTGACGCTGACCTAGTGATGCCAGATCCGTGTTTCGAGTTTATTAACTAAAAAAAAAATCATTTTTGTCTACAAAGCTGACGCTTTTTACCAATATCTGGGGTATGTTTCCCATTAAATCTGGGTATTTTTTGCCAAGATCCTGTTTCTCCCCAACATTACACAGATTTCTTGGTCAAAATTCCCACTTTGTTCTAGATGGGAACATTCTAGATGGATGCATTCTAGATAGATGAACATTCTATAAAATTGAAGAAGATAATAATAACAATAAACACATTAGTATTAATTCTTGGAGCATATCCTGTTTGTATACAACACTGGTTAATGCCTCGGAGGAATGCTTGGGAGCTGAACATGGACAATTACTTGTAATAGGTTTAGTAAAAAAGGTGAATGAGTGGCAGGAAAATATAATTTTTATTGTACCTAATTTATATATATATATATATATATATATATATATATATATATATATATATATATATATATATGTCCGTTAGATTTCGTAAGCTGTGATTATACTATTCTACGACTCCAATACATATTTTACTATTTAAAAAAAAATATGTCAAATAGGAATTCTTGCTCAAGAAGAAATCATATTTCTTTGAATCCTATGTATTCTGAAAAGGGTAAGAGGTAGACATTAGCGACTTTGTTAACGTAAAACATAGTTTGGGAATTGTTCAATGGCCATGTAATTTATTGTGCGAGCGCGTTATTCTTTTTCATGGTTGTAATACCAGAAATCTCTCCCAATTCTCCACGTTTGGCAATGAAATATCTGACAGTTTACAAAGGACCAACATTTTTTTTTACACCGTACGATGAAGTTGTGTCGCCACAACGTCGCACAAGAGGAATAGCAATGAATATGACTAAAGTGTAGGAGCGATCGTTGATTCGGCGAGATGATAAGGCGAGACGGGGCTCGGCATTTGGTCTGCGAAAGGCAGAACTGGGCGGGTCGCTCTCCAGAGGATGTGGTTCAAGGCTCGCGGATAACCTACGGAGTGGGTGGGGCATCATCCATAATGAGCGAAGCGAAGTCCTCACTTACATCATCAATGTCATCATGTGTTTTTCAATCACCATGTGTGAATGTTATGATGTCGATGGAGATGCATGAAAAGAACGCGTCGAGATAGCGAATTCCTCAGACAACTTATCGTTTGGTTTCAATGTAAAAAATATAGTAGAATACTTGTCTAAGAATGAAATGATATGGAAATTGAATCACTGTTCTTGACTATATTATTTCTAAACGGTGCTTCAGATTTAATCAAAGAAAACGCATAACTCGCCAACTTTTCATTTAGTTATGATACATCGAGGTATCGAGCTGGTATCAATCGCTGGTAATTTTTCCGTTCCCGAGCTCAAAGACCTAACGCCACAATCTCCTTTTCCTTGCTTATTCTTCCAGGCGTTCTCTTCGCTTTGACTCTGGGGCACCTTGGACTCGACCACATATTTATTTTATTGTTCTTTTCTTGTATTTACTACTCTCATCGAAATAAACCAGTTGTAGGCAGACAGAAGATAGAAACAGTAGAACAAAATACCTGCTTGCACCTGTGACAGTTTTGCCTAAAAAACTGAGTACAGAAATTTGTATCTCAGTAATAACACAATGCTTCATCGGATTATTGATTCCAAAAACCAACTAACAAAACTCCGATGCAATCATCAAAATCAATTAAACCACAATAGAAACAATAGTGATTTTTAATTATTTTCATTGAATTTTCTTCTTTACCAGTTTATATAATTCGTGGGGGCAAAATTGTGTTTACTCCATCTACAATAATTGTGTTTTAGCTTTTAATTGATTTCGAAAAATTATGTTGTTTAAGAATTCTTAGATTGAAAGAAAAACTGGTGGAGATATTTAAATCTATCATTATTATCTTATTAAGTTACAAAATTGAACGACCTCTTATAGACACATTGCTACACGTTTCTAAAATATTACTACACGCTTTAGCAAGGATATTGGTTTTCATCAACAGTTTACGTAAATAAGGCAGTATCCTAGCACCATGCTATGAATTAAATTCTATATGTAACAACAGAAAGAAAGAAAAATGAAAACTGAAACCATGTCCAAAATTATCATTTTACTATTGATAAATAAATACCCGATAATTTCTTCGTATCTCCATGTAAGTTTAAATTCTCAATTGTGTTTTTTATGCGAATCATTTCGGACATGTGTCGTTTATAATAACTACTTTCTCGGTATAATACTCTGATATTTTTCCAATCCATCAAATGGTCTTCGTCTGAGCAGTGCATTTTTATAACATTAGGGTCTACTGCGTTGAAGTTCCGCTGTTCTCGAATTCTTTTCACTTCTCTTTTTGTCAATTCTATGTAACTAGCATTGCAATCTCTGCATAGTGTCCCATGAATTAGAGTTCTCTCCCCGACGCCATCTTTCTTGTCTTTTTCTTTAGTTAAATTACTAGCAGAACTACCCAGCGTTGCCCGGAATTTGAAAAGAAACATTAAAAAGCCATAACCGGATATTCAAAAATTTAAAACAATTCACAAATAAAACACACAAAAACGTACACCAACATTCAAAGTAAATTGGTACACCGTTTTCAGTATTGTATGCTAATCTACAAGTAACATGTTGATTACCCGGCATTACCTGGAATTTTTCGTAAACTTATCTTTTACTCAGGAAAAAATAAAATCTATTTCGTAAGATCAATATACTTTTACTTACTGGTTTTTAAAAACATTACAGCATGTAATTTCTCAAATTCAGAATAATACAAATTTATTACAAATCTTGACTGTATACAATATACAATCTCGCGGGAATCGCGCCTGTTGAATTTTTGCTTCCGGGGAATGGCGCGGCTGCACCATTTCATTAAAATCATTGGAAAATCTAAAGTATTAGACGAAATTTTACGATTTAAAGATGGTTTTTATCTTTGATAAATGCACAAAACAAATAATCTATTAAATTTGATGAATCTCTCGTGGACTTTTTTTTGCAGAACTCTCTGAGGCAAACAATATTGCCACTCACAGTTGTCTCCTCTCTCTTTAACCGTTTAGGCAGCATGAGCAAATATAACTCTTTTCCCCCGATTTTATCGACATTTATTATAGGAAAAAACAGTTTCTTTCACACAGTTTGAAAATAAAAGTTAGCCTATGTTCATCCTGGATATTTAAACAATCTTCTTGCCAAATTTCATCACGATCGGTTCAGGGGTTTAGTCGTGATCAGGTAACAAACAGACAAGCACATTTTTGCGTTTCACATATATAATATAATATATAATATATAATATACTAATATAATATAATATACTAATATAATGTAATATACTAATATAAAATAATATACTAATATAACATAATATACTAATATAATATATAATACATAAGTAATATAATATATATTAGTATAGATTACGAATTATTTTGTTGAAGGAACATACACATTACACAAAAGTAGACAAAGCTATGAAATCTCTGAATTCTTGGTTTTCATTTCACTTCTATGTTATGTACTTGGAAACAATGTTTATGACAGATTTTATGTAACTTTGCTATTACATTCGGTCTCGTAGATTATATGTTCCGTGGATTGTCCGCCTCACGTACAGTAACACCGATCGCATTTTGTGTTTAAATGCACGTTCACTCAGTAGCGCAACGCTGTAACGTAACCGCACCGAACAAGCGAACAATGCGAACGATATCGGCGGGACTCAAGCGATGCCCGGGGATTCAAAATTATATTGAATAATTGTCATGGGAGCACAATATAAACTATATTTCAATGAGTGTACGCTTAATTATTTAGACTCTTGCGATTTAATTATGCTATTTAGAAAAATAAATATAATAATAATAATAATAAAGTGAACGAGAGTTCATAACTAATCAATCATATGTATAATTTATATGGAAATCAATTCACATTATGTGATAAACACTAATCTAATAATCCAGCACATTACATCAGCAATAATAATTCTCTTGTTGATTGATGTATAAATGCATGAAATTTAATTTTTTTATTTGACTCATTCATAATGAAAAGTACAATTACAATGCCAAATGCTCCAATTGCGAAATGTTACGGAGATTTCTCCTTAGGGGTAGTTGAAAAACAGGACTTGAAAATATTATCCATATATTATCTTGTGTTGGTAACCAAGGAGCGTCACATTTACAAAACATTATTCTTTTTTATCACATATTACACTTCAGGAACTAAACTAAAGACAGTATACCCCATATCGTTGACCCCAAATTTTATAATATAAACTGGTTATTGAGATTGGGTTGAAAGAAAAAAAAAGAAAAAAAAAGTGGAATAATGTTATTTTTTTTCTTTAGATCTAATCTCAATAACCTGTTTATATTATAAACCAAGGACTTTTTTTCTAATTTAGGATTTATCAATTCTTATTTAGTACTACTAATTTTAATATAACTGAACTAGAAAAAAATTATGAGGTATTATAAAAAAGGAGAAACAGCCTTTACGTTTAAATATAGTAAGAGTACAGGGTCAAAAAATATAGTTTTATCTAAATAAGAATATATTCATATTTAGAAGTATTTTTGAAGGATTCTTTTTCACGGTGGTTATAATATTAGATAAATATTCTACATCTGCTGGATGACAAAAAAAAATTGTCATGTATTCAATGCTGTTGCTAGCACATTGTGAGACAGTACGCGTGGAATAAGGATCTGTTGTGGAGGTGACGTTGCCTCAGATGCCTGAACTTTGAAAGAGGCGCGCGACGAACGGCACAAAATGCCGGCACCAATAAGACATGTCAACAGGTCAGCAGACTCGTCGGCGTTACTCTAGTCTCACGTAACGCAATTGAACTCTGGCGGACACATTGGTAAGCTTCACAGTCAACTGTCAATAGAGTGAAGAATCTCATCTACTGATAAGTAGCCAATTTTTATTGTTTTTCTACTCATTCAACAATATTAACTACACCTTTTGATTGCAATAACCCGTAAGAAGTGACCTTTGAAATTTCAAATAACTTCATCGCCTACTTTTTCTGATTTCCTTGCAACAGACATTCTAAATAATTCACTTTTATTAGTTGCGATTTATATATTGGTTCATTGATACTTCTCTTATATTTTCCGATTTTGGAATTCCCAGCAGTAATGGATTGAAAGATCGGTTGTATCGAAAAATTGTATAAATTTTTTCCTCCCATTGGTGTTGTTGTCTTTTCCACAAATAATAGTTTAACTCTAATGATGAAGTCCAAGAGGCAATAATTTGTCAAAAAGTATTCTACGTATAATTTATAAGTTTCGTAACCTTAAGAAAGAGAATTAAAAAAAATCTATTTGCTCATGCAAAACATATCTTATTGGTATTGCACAATTCATTACCTTTAATTTTGATGAAATAATTTCAAATTTCAATTTTTAAATTCGATTTCAAATTAATGATTATTTTTTGAAGAAGCTGCACAGAATGAAACGCGTCGATTTAAATATAATAGAACAAACAATTAATCCAAAATATAATCAGATAATAGAAAAATCTATTAAATTCTTGCTATCTGTAATGGTGAAAAGTCCCCCGCAGATGGAGGTATCAAGGTAACACTTGTGGAGAGGTGGGACGTTTTCCTGAATTTGAAAACAAAGTGAATGACTTTTTTCTAGCTGCTGGGGAAAGAGATTGCTTCCTTCATTATCTGCGTAGCAAGGTCCAAATGTTCCTGGTCTACTTAATTCTTAAGGAAGATTGTTCAAATAAAAATAGCATGTGAAGTACTTTTCAATATTCTTTCCCTTTATTGAAACTCATATATCATTTCAAAATGTAAAATTAATAAATATAAACCAAGAGAAAAGTATTTTTTGTCGTTGCTTGCAAAGTGTGCGATCATATTTTTGTTTGGAAGAAAATCTCCAGCACGGGGCCATTCCATGAACTTTTGTGCACTCAGAGAAACATAGTACAAAGTCATGGTCTCATCGCCGGTGAGGATGGATTGAGAAACTGCATTTTTGTGCTCTTGACATTACTCAAAAAAATGCACGAGCGCAGTTGACATGTTCCTGTGGGAAGAAGTTTAAGCACCCAACGCGCACTGACCTTGCTCATGTATAAATACATCGATATCGGTCAATAGCATCGATATTCGGAAGCACGTTCTCGATGCAGTTCAATAATACCACCCACTGAGTTTTTCGAAACTAGCTTTAAAATTTTCAATTTTTAATGTCAGTCGTAGTGTAGAGACCTGCAGATGGTTAAGTGTATCGAAATTCAGCACTCGCATTCTTAAAATTGAGTTTAAAAACACCACCCAGCGTATCTTTCATGTCTTAATATTAAACGTTTTTGAACATTTGCTTCCATCACCCAGACCTGGCACAGGTTTTAAGGTGCAGAGCTGCCATATTTCCAGGGTTGGTCCATGTGGACTTCCTTATGAGTTTTTCGAAGTTTGATTTAGATTTTTATTTATTTGTATTTTATGTTATCGTTTGTGTCGAATCCGTTATTGATTCAAATCAGTATAATCCACTTAAAAATTCATTTTCTGAATTAAAATCTCACACCAAAATGAGAAATAGGAGAGGTTTCGTAGACGCAACAGGACATGAATTATATTGGCTCGCTGAAACGGCGGCTGATGAACAAATTCAGGGTTTAGATAATAAAATAAATAAACTCAGAATTGATAAGCAAAACGCTCTAAATTCAAAATATTTATTTCTATCAAATTTCTCGCACAAACTTGGCTAGTCATGACAGTATGCTTTCAAGTACACTAAAGGCACTGCAAACTTTTGAATAAAGCATGAAGAAAGATCTTAGTGTTCTCTTCCATTTGACTGAAATGTACGAAGAAATAGGGTACATTTGTGGAAATTTACAAAGCGCGTTTTTTGCACTTATATCGAATCTCTCTCTCAAATGCTTATGTCAATAGGCAAGAAACATTATCGCAGAATTTGGTAAATTAACTCTCTCCCTACTCCCCATCAAAGTCGTATCCGCTGCCAGAGAATACGACGCTTCAGCTGAGAGGAAGAGTGTCTTTTACAACCCAACGGGCGACAGCATTGTACGAGTCGGCATGGGTCCACGTGATAACACAAGACGATGTCAGCATTATTGCATCCTATAGTAAAAGAAGCGGCGTATCATGTGTTCAACGTCAAACCATTACCCTTGGACATGTCAGAGCATTTAATTAAAATCCGACTCGCCTTACTTTGCAGTCACTCCAGAAAAATCAAAATTCCTTCTCCCAAATGATTTTCCCCGTAAATGTTCCAAAGATAAAACCATCCTTTGCACACCAATATTTCCTGTTTTAACTAATAGTAGCAGTTCATGTACTGCTACGGCTGCATATTTAAGCAACTCCGAAACGATATTTCAGTTCAGCCACATTCATGTGGTTAAACCAGCATACAAAATGTTTTTTTTGAAGGAGAGAGACCAGGAAAGTGGCATTTTAGAGTCAGTGGAATACTGCAATGTTATCTGCAATAACAATATACCATTTTTTAAACTATCAGGACAAGGGCAGGTTTTTGTTGCCCTCGGGATGGGAAGCCGAAATTGGAATGCATCAGTTGTCGCCCACGACAGATGAATATCATAGTCATTTCGATATATCCTGCATTCTGAGTATTTCGATATATATGTATTCTGAGTGTGTGATAAATTTTTTTGTAGTATGTGTAATATTTGTTTGTAATTTTCTTGTCTCCTAAAATTTACTTCCTTTTTTGTGTATATTTTGTATATATTTGGTGTATATTTTCACATTATACTTTTATTTTAGATGATGTATTAAAACGTAGGCAAGTTCGAAGAAAAATTTAATTTGTGACCCAAGAAACTACAGTTAAATTAAGAAGAGACCAAGAGCGAACTATTTTTTAAATTAAGAATCAATTACGTCCTCAACTTCGTGTTTACGAGTATATTGGAACGTAGGTGAAAGAATCAACTAACGAATATAAAAACGGAGTACACGTTCTCTTAAAATCAATACAGTACCAATACTTAAGTGTTTCTTTCGGCAAAACAACTTCTAAAAATAGATTAAATATAATAAAATCAAACGAAGGAAATATTTGAGAGTAACGTTTTTCCTTATTTCCAAAATTTTGAATTAAATACTATTATTTTACAATATATTAAAAGTTATTGACTGATGGAATATTTTCTTTTTACCAGTCGATTCCTTAACTCTACACAGAGGTGCTCATCTTATCAAATTTTCCAAAACATGCCCTTTTTCTGTTTCTGGCATTTTTTTCAGTTCCGAACCATTTCTACAGAATCGACGATGTACGTGTTACACACAAGTACATTGGACAAAAAATAAGGGGAAAAAAAGAAGAGTATTGTCCAACACCAGTTCTGACATTGCAATAATTATAAAACTTTTTATAACTGAAAGCAAATGCAATTTCTAAAGTATTTAGTATGGTTAAATTGTTATTTTTCCTGCCAGAGAATTAGGGAAAATGGTGTTTATGTTCAAATCGGTTGAAAATTATCCTGGGAAAGGAAAATAAACTCGCGGGTTATTTAAGTAAGTTGCGAGTGGGCGAGTGACCCAACCATTCTTGCGAAGAAGCGTACGCATTGATTGAAATTAATTAATCCGACTCTCGATCTCAGTTTGAGAGGCGTTAGGAAGTATCATACGAACGACCCGAAAATGAGGTAAATTATTCGATTCAAAGAGACAGGTTTTGTCGAAGATCAAAATAGGGAAGATTTTCAAATAATGCTGACCGGTGGAAATTATCCAGAGGAACCTTGTTAATTAGATTGGCAAGAGATCCTCCGCAATTTACAATTTGGGTTCCGAATTATGCGGTAAAGATCTTAATTCTTTTCACGCATGTGAGATTTTCCCACTATGGTAGTAAAAAGATAACAGCAATTTTACAAGAAGGATTTTATTGGAAGAATCTGAGGAAAATTGTCCGGAAAATAGTTTCGGCGTGTCATGTCTGTCAGGTGGCGAATTACCCTAATAGGAGTTATCGAGGACCGACGGAAGTTATAATTCCGAATAAGGAAGACGAATTTTTAACAGTTGGCTTATACAGTAGGTTACATGGAGCCGTCAGAGGTAAGACGTTCATGAGTGTCATTATCAACGTGTTCACAAAGTTTGTGCAACTTTATGCAGTCAATCAACCGACCGCACCGAAATTTTTACGTTACATCAAGAAATATATTAAATTGTGTGGGACGCCAGAAAAGAATTTTATAACCACGGTACTGAAATTGGCAGAAAAAAATATTCCTTCCAAGTTTCACGAATTCGATTGAACTGCATTTGTCTTGATGCACCGAGGCTGAATATTATAATTCCACTCGTAGGGCCTAAGAGATCTACCTCGCTGATTCAAGCTAAGAATGTATAAAATGGCAATATTTTTTTAAATATTTTTGATAATCATATTTTCCATTCTTTTACTATGAATTTCATTTCAGAAAGACATGTTTTCAGCCTTATATATAGTTGTGATACATATTGATGCAATGAGAATGTCAAGAGGGACGCTTAGTGCACTGGATTGCTTAAGGTGAATCTACCAATACCATGTGCGTTATCCTGAGTAACTAACTGAATTATTGATTAATAGTACAGTCATGAAAGTCCAAAAGAGTGCAGTAGAGAAAATGGATGATGGTAGATTTTTTTTCTTCGGGAATATATTTGGGGTAGTTGAAAGGTAAACATGCTGAAAGTGCCCAGTTTTAGCAGGAACGCTTGGGAGTTGAAAGACGACTCAAGGAACCCTTATTTGTATTTTACTAATATCTCATAAATGGTGGGTCGTACAAAAAGCAGTACGAAAAAATTCTTAGCAATATGTACACGAATAAAATTGGCTTATTCGCGATAATTGATTTACTGCATTTTTTTAAAATTCCTTATAATTTTCGACATATTCGCCCACAACATCGTTAATGTATGAAAAAAAAATGTTCTCTTCATTGTCGAATTTGTCTCTCTTGCTCCTCAACTCTACATTTTCAGTTTTGATCATTTTCTCTGTATTAATTGTAGACTGCTCTGCGAGTTACTGCCAGGATATATCCGAGAAAGGGCAATCATTTCATAAATGATCCGACAATATATGATCCTGATTAAAAACTCGTTATATTTCGTAAGAACCACAAACATTAGTTTCAAAATATACGGAGTTTATTATTTCGAATAATGTAATGTAGATAAAAGTGAATAAAAACATCCAGTCATGAACTTCCGGGATCGAATCCTCGACCTCCTGGTAGCCACGCTCTCACGTTACATCTACACCACTGGACACGTTAAGATACAGGAAACGTGTAATATTTTTAAACGCTATGACAATTACAATATATGTTTTTATTTTGTGTTACTTGCACGTATATTTAGTAAATGTACTCAATGATGAGTTGATGGATATCACTAATACTAAAACTCAAGTACCGCTATGAACAAAAGCATTTTTATAAATATGCGCCAACTGAGTGCCCGCAGCTGTGCCCACGTGAATTCTGTTCCATAATTTTCGGCGTCGCTGTGTTGATATTGAAATCCCGATATGGTGTACGTCAGAATTCAATCTGACAACTTTTTCTCGATTTTATAAATAAGGAACAGATAACACACCAATACTATCAAACCTACAACATTAATGGATAACATTCTCAGTGGGTACTAATGCTGATATAAAAATTTGGAGACATATTACAGAATTCACGATAGCAAAGCACTGGGTAATCACCTAGTTTTATGTATAAGCCAAATACCACTCACGTACTGATTTATTGACTGACTAATCACGAAATCTCAGAAACTACCAAGATTACAAAATTGAAATGTGGCAGGCAGATTACTATTGCGGTGTAGACGTCCACTAAGGAAGTATTTTATGAAATTCCGCCCCTAAGAGGGTGATATGGAGGTTGAACTGTATTGTGTGCATACCCAACCATAAATCTTCCGCGGCACCCCTTCGGCATAGGTGGGAAGAGGGTGACGTATAAAAATAATGGAAAAATCTTATAACATATTTTAAACCATACATATCGGTGCTGTTGAGATGAATAAGAATGCTTTGTAAGTTCACAATTAGTCCAAATTAGAGATACTGAACCCCTAGCATCTTTGGGGTAGGGGCGGGAACGAGTGGCTTGTTAAATTTATTTTAAAAAATGACAAATTGCTGTTGAATAAATCCGTGTTGCGGTCCCAGAAGAGAAGAGTCACACTCTCAATCCCACGTTAGTCCACGATCACTCCCTATGCGGGAATATGCGCCGTTTGCTTAAGGGATGAATTGTAAAAATAATCGAAAATGACTTATAATAGTGTTGAGGTCATTGCTTTCGGGGCCGCTGAAATTAGTAGTGACATTTTCGAAGACCCCAAAGTTCAAAATCAATAGCATCCTAAGGATGGGGGATTGTATGTACAAATTATCGAGAAAGATTTATATCAGTGACCAGTTCAGACTTTTCAGCATTTATGAGCTGATTGTAACATCCTGTAATTGTGTAAGGCTATATTCAGTCTCCATGGGAAATATGACATTCCTAGCACCCATCACTTGGTTATGGAATTGGAATGGGTTGACATGTAAAAATATTCGAAAGTTACTAATATAAATGTGTAGATCAAAGGTTTAGGGGTCGCTGAGATTATTAATAACATTTCCATCGCTGCTTATGTCCACAATCAGCCCAGCACATCAAGGAGGGGTTTGTCGCATAAAAACGATATCAGTGAAGAGTTGAGAGTTTATGGTGTCGCTGAGATGAATTGTGTCACCCCTATGAGAAAAAAAAAGCTGGAGACAGCACAGAATACACGTGGGCACAGCTGCGGGTACTCAGTTGGCGCATATTGGGGGTGTTTTTGCAATAAGAGATTTCGTGTTAGTAGGAAAATAATTGATCACGCATCTTGGTTGGAGCGCCGTAGCATCTTAGAATGCATTTTGGCTCAGTTTCCGGAAACTCGGCCAATGACGAGGTGGTCTACAAAAAACCTCAGCTGCTAAGATGATTTCCTTGTTTTTTAAATGGTGTGATAAATCAATTCTACTTCGGCGAAATATTGGAGACATTGTATAGCAGTCTGAGAAATAATGCAGGAACAGAATTTTATTATCTCAGCTTCTGCATCAGTTGTATAGAGGATACTCATATAAAGTTAGCTGATATAGCTATCGGGTAATCATTCTCGAGCAAAAGTACACTAACCGGAAATACAACGCGGGTGGCGTTCGACAATTCGCGTTGAATGGCTCGGGGTGAACATTCTCTGCCTTCGTCAGCTGGCACTAGTTCGGAACAAATACAAATTCCAGATACGTATGTACGATGTGGTTAGGCCATGCACATCATCATTATTCGGTATATTATGTACAGCGTGGTGTGCCAACTGAAGATACAAATATTTTTTCACATAGCTGATAGTCCAAATTTGAAACATTTACAAATTTCATCAGATTATTTATAACATTGGGTCAATGCAGAAATTCCTGTCTAGTATTTCAGAGAAAACCAGAACAGTCTGATGTAATAATGCATGCAAGAATGATCCAGAACACTGCGTGCTTATCCTGAGATTCTTTGTCTGACGCAACAAAGAGATTCTCTTGAGTCAGCCGCAGTAGCTGATCAGAGATAACTGTTGCAAAGAAGGGTATCGTGCAGGAATATAGAAACTAATGTAAAAAACGAGTCCCTACAAGCACCAATGTTGGAGGAAATTTTAGCGCCATTTACATGGAAACGCATTTTTCTGGACCGACTTTACGAGTAAATGAATGTCTGTTCCCAGGTAGTTGAGTTCCGTGCTTAATCACAAAATATCTGGATGACCAAGCTTCGCTCGAATAGCTCACAAAACGGTCATATGACAAAATATTTTTCGCAAAGGGTGGATCCATGGTATACTTACGCAGTTACACTGATGTGTAACCATGAATATAGCGAATGATAATTCCATACGTAACTATTTTGCTAATTTGGTTACTGCGCAGTTTACGTTGCCCATATAAGATGTATTTTGTGTGTGTCCGGGTTTAAGGAGTAATTCTGAAATTTTATGGAATTGACACTCCGTATTTACGTGGTAGAACACATACTGAAAGTAAATAGAGAATAATAACCAATTGTCTTAAATTGTGCTTTCCTCTTTTATTCACTCAGTCGTAAACGTTTATTCATTTTTTCTGCTGTTTGCAGTCAAGAAGACGTAAACAAGGAGTGATTTCACAGACATGGTTGTTTACATCACTGATGGTCAATGGTGTGAGCTGAGTTTTGAAAGGTACGCATTACATCAAACTAACTCATGATATACGCATTCAGTCACACGCTCTTGAACACAGGGCAGAAACTATAAGAAATAGAAAACGAAAATAATACATTAGGCAAGAAATAATTTATAAAGTTTAATATTTTATCGTAATTTATCAAAGAGACGCTGTGCCAAGCAGTAGCAAATATACGGAGATGCAGAAATTAACTATCCCCTCGAAAATACTAAGGCTTTTAGGAAGTAATGTGAAACACCAATAATGTTTTACTTGATTTAAATTAAGACATTTGTTCGAGACCAGTGAAATATATAATTCCGGTAGATAGCAAAAAGTGTGATTTGTTCACGTAAATGGACGCAATAACAAATATATTCGAAANATATATATATATATATATATATATATATATATATATATATATATATATATATATATATATATATATATATATATATATATATATATATATTTTGTGTATTAGCCAGAATATAAATAACACGCTTCGAAAAAACAATATATTTCTTTTTAAATTCGTTTCTGCTTATTTTGAACGGCAAGCAACTTTTATTACGTAAAATTGAGTGCAGGGCACGTTGTGACGTCGAGGCAGAATCATGCAGGAAAGGTTCAAATTTCAATAAAACTAGTTCTACACAGCGTAGCGACTCGCTGTTCTCCTGCAAATGATTTTGAATTCCATTTAGAAGATTCCATCTTTCCCCAAAAATGTTTCTGGTTTTGGATTTCGTTATTCGGTCAAGAACCTAGCGTAACCTGATCAGTCTTAGAAATTCGGCGATTTATACATTCTATCCTCTCGTCGAGTGTTGAGGATTGGACTTATCGGACTTCGCACGTATTCCAAGTTTTGAATACTCAAAATCACATCCATGAAGGCTTCAAATATAAATTAAATATTTTCCCCACGCTCCAGAGACCTGAGATCTTAGGTAGTTGAGCCCTTACAAGCATCCACCTTCACAATTTTCCAAAAAAATCCCTTTCTTGTTTTTTCTGGAATTTAGAATGTGGTGTCTAAATTAAGAAGGTGTTGGTCTCGTCACGTCAAGGAGTTTTAATGAGACTTGTGTCAAAACGCAGATGATAGCAATCGTCTGCATAACCCATTCTGACCCGGGTTTTTCCTCCAGTTTTCCTCCGGGTAGTGGCGGATTTTCCTTGGGTGGGAATGTTATTAATACCTTTGTTGTATTAATCTCGAATTTTCAATTCACCAATATCTACAATTTACTTTGGAATAATAATGGATAACAGTAGGTATTTATTAAATAATTTCTTTTGTAAATATTAAATCCGCCACGGCCCATGGGCTCTTGATCGGAATTGATGGGATGGTCCCTTGCTTGTTTCCGGAGAGTAACTTAGTTGATTATCTCCCACGTGGTCATACGTAGTTTGCAATTCCTTTTTTGACAATAAAGTTTATTATTATCGTAAAACTATTTCATTTGGAGCTTGGTAGGGGCGCATCCCGCAAACTGGTCTGGCGGGAAGATTCAGCCCCTCAGCGAGCGCAAGCGAGTCTCTAATTGTCCATTTAGTCCTACCGGTACATTAATGTACCGCTGCGCGTGAACTAATCTTCTTCCCATTATAAGAACTTGCGATACTTTTTTAAATCGGAAGCAAATTCAATGTATATTTGAAATACTTCCACATAGTCTACATGTCTAAGATTGACATTACATCAGAAGTAAGTAGATATTTCTATTTGTTTTGTTGTGATACAGTTTATCTCTCTTTAGTTGAGCCCTTTTTGTGTTTTATAAGCTTAGACAATTTGGCCAAATTATTTTCATTAATAAACATTAATTTTAAGTAGTTCGGTCTACTGTAGAATTTTCGTTTATATTGTGCCATAACCACCTGTCATACATCTTATGCACATTCTTTGCACCAGTCGCAGCTTCTTTTCATACTTTGCAAATACTATCTTATGGCCCCAGACACTACTGCCATACACTAATATATTTCATATTGCTTCTTTATATAATTTCACCACTCCTGTATTATCTACATGAAATTTTTTCACTCCCACTCTTACTAAACTATTAAATACTTTTCTCGCTTTTTCTGTGACATATTTGAAATGTTTCGTGAATAATAACTTCTCATCCAATATTATGCCTAAATACCTGTGTGAATGTACGATTTGTATTTTTTCTTTCATTTTTATTATGGGATATCTTCTGTTTTGTTTTGAAAGGTCAAACCACAATCCTTTTGTCTTTATGCTTGACATAGTAAGTCCTATTTCCTCACTGAATGTAACTATTTTATCTACTTTCTGACATTTTTTCCTCCAACTCCCCTTCACTTTTTCCCTCATCAACCATCGCCAAATCATCAGTAAATGCCATACAAGTCATATTCTCTGCCTTCATAAATTCCAATAAGTTATTCATTATTATTATCATCCAGAATAAGGGTCCCGTTGCCGATCCTTGAGGACACCACCGAATCGCTGGTCTTATAATCCTTTCTGATACCTGAAGTTTCTTGTTTCCGAAAAAAAATTGTCGGTTGGGACGCGGTGATTCTACTATATATATGGGCATTTTTAAAAAAATGAACAAATTCGTGTCCCATGCGAAACTAATGGATTTTATAGATAACTGATGGTATAACAAGAATTCTACCGATAGGTACTCTCACAAGGAAGTCGTTCATGTTGATAATTAACTCATATGATAATATTATTATCATTATTCAATAATATTTCAACATCCCATTTTTCACTTTCTCCTTTCGTCCTACAACTTTGTTTACAAACATTATTTGTTTATTTAGACTGTAGTAATCAGAAAAAAATAGATTACCTCCAATAAATGGCATCCAGGGTTATTGTAATCGAATTCGAGTTCAAGCAGACAAATATCGAAATCCATTCATTTAAGAAGAAATCAAGCTTTTAGGAAAAGTTGGTTCACACTCCCTCACCTATTNAGAATAAGGGTCCCGTTGCCGATCCTTGAGGACACCACCGAATCGCTGGTCTTATAATCCTTTCTGATACCTGAAGTTTCTTGTTTCCGAAAAAAAATTGTCGGTTGGGACGCGGTGATTCTACTATATATATGGGCATTTTTAAAAAAATGAACAAATTCGTGGGCATTTTAAAAAAAATGAAATTATCTCAAATTTTACAGACGTTTCGACAAAGAGTTACTCCTTTAAACATCCTACACCCAATTCCTTCTCTCAAATCATGTGGTTAGGTGGAAGACGAAGCCTGATAGCCTGAACCACGCCACATCATAAAAAATGAGGCATTAATAAAAAAACACTTTGTAATGCAAGTCGTAACAGTAGAATTATTATTGATCATCATTTTTATCTTATGAAGTAATAGAAGTTAACAACCTTTTGTAGGCAATGACTATGTTAACAACACAACGTTATGATACTTCCTTATTTATGTAAACACCTTGAAAAATGAATTGTTGTGTAGTTAAATTTAGTCATTGTTTTTGAAAGGTCGTTGAACTTTATAACTTCATAATATTAACTGGCTTATTAAGTATTTTAATTGCAGTAGAACATTGCATATAAAAGGACAGTAGCGTTGACATAACGCCATTGCTCTTATTTAAAATTTGGTGTGAGGTCACAGGAATGGGGTCAACAAGTCTTTGAAATGATCATTGCCTCGTGCCAACGGTGAATCATTATATTTGAGGCGTCCTTTAACGTCGGCTGAATCTTATGTACAATCTAACATAAACATTAACACACAATATAAAGAGGTGAAAATGATTTTAAAATTGATGAATAGACAATTCCCAATAATAAAAAATACAATTTTCTTTCAGTATTGCCTGCAGTTTCAATGTGGATGGTCCCTTGCTTGCTTCCGGAGAGTAAATTAGTTTTTTTTCCTCCATGTGGTCATACGCAGTTTGTACTGTTTTTTGACAATAAATTTAAAAAAATTTAAAAAATCATTGTGATCAATTAAATATATTAAATACCGTAAAGTAATTATTAAATTTGGTTAGACAAAATATTTTTTTATGTTACCATTAAATCTAATTAACAAAATAAAGAAAAAAACAATCCCGTTTAGAAGGGTGTTTTATCGCTCGGGAAAACGTTACAATTGAATGTTGTGGCCTTGTGTCAAAGTTGACCGTGGCAGTAACCTAACTAACTTCATGTATTAATGAGGAAACTCTCATGCAAAAGAAGTGGTTGGATCCGTTATCCTTCACGAGTAAACTTCCTTATTCGTAAATGATACGATGGAGATAGGCGACTATCGATTTTTTTCTTTGTTTGTTCACTTTGAACTCTAGTTCATGTGTCGCCATGTTTATAACATTCTTAATATAGCTCTCTACACTGGAGTGTCTTGAAGACTGTTTACAAATAAGACTGCGCAAGTCATATCACACACAGTTGCATATCATCTTGCATACCAGAGCCAATTTTTGTTTTTGAAGTAATTGATTTTGTTGTGTTTGTAAAAAGTACTTTTTAATACGCAATTGACGTATTTTAAATCTTACACAAAAATCATGTGTAACATGTAACGAAAATCAGTGGATGCTTCGCTGATGCATTCAGAACACTACAAATAATTACAACAGAATCCTACGCATAGTTTTGGTGTGTCGAAAATGTTATTTCCCACTTCTAATTATCAATATTGCTAAAGATGTTTGATGATAGTTGTAATTCATTCTCATTGCAAGAATTTTCGATTGAAGTATCCTTTTTTATAATATAAAGTGCGTCATTGTGATAGTAACCAGAAACATAACATTCATATTTTGAATTCAAAGTATGTAATGTTGTTGATCGATTTTCATTCCTTAGTCATATTATTTAACCCATCTACGCAAAACGTGAATAGTTTTAAGAACAATATCTCAAATTCTTATCTGAAACAGCTATGGAGTACAAGAAAACCCACGCACATTCAAGATTTGTTTCGTAAAATACATTTGCATTCGGAGAATTAAGTAAAGAAGACGACTTACGTTCTACACTAAGCGATCCTTGAAATAAAACTCTTTTACGCATAATCCTCGTAATGATACTGAGTATTTCCCATGTTGTGGTCTTGATCAACATTTCGGTCATCCCACTGTGACCTACGAGGACTTGCCTTCAGTTGACGCACGTAATAAAATGAAGAACGCAATAAATAATTTCAGAGGGAAGTTTTTACTTATTGAATGAAAGGCTCGATTTTCGTCATAATTCTCGAAGTCGTAATTGTCAAGGAACTTTAAGGAAATGAACTACCTTATAACTAGAACCCTCTGTGCGTAGAGGATGTTTCGAAAAAGACACATGGGATTGAATATATTTCTGTGTTGGTATGAACATAAATAAATATTTTAAGGCATGCGACTTTTAACGGACGAATACTATATATTTTGTGTTTTAAAGTTTACAAGGTTTCGACTTTGTGTTGAAGTCGTCGTCCGGTGAACAATTTATAACAATTCATATATAATTTTTAATATCATATTAAACATAAATATAAACAAAATATATTTACAAAAAAAGCAGGAACTACACAAACATGTTATAATATTGTATTGTAGATACCAGATAGCTATCTGAGTGCGTAAATTCGATCTCCCTTGTGAATATTTTATCATTATCACATCTGATATGCTACGTTTTTGAGAATTAACTTCTCTGTCCAACGTTAATGTGTTATCCCAATCTACCAAGTGATCATTATTAATACCATGTGAGGTTACTACCCTTTGTTCAACTGATTTTACATTTCGTTTGTGCTCCAGGATTCGAGGTTTTAGCCTTCTCTCTGTTTGACTTACGTAGCTAGCATTACAATATTTGCAGTTTATTTTGTATACTACATTGTTAGTATTCATTTAATCTTTTTTATCTTTCCCTTTCGTTTTCAATTTTTTATTTTTATTTTTAAATGTTAAAATTAATTTCATATTCTCAGATTTGAGTAATCTATTAAGTGAAGGTGTTATGCACTTTCTATGAGGAAATACAGCATAAATCATTTCATCTTGTTGAGATTGCGTTTGATGTTGCCTGTTTAGAATGTAATACAATTTAAAAAAATATTTTTAATAAGAAATTTCTACGAGATAGTCGTTAGCTAAAAGTATGTTTTAGTACGCCCTATTTGTAAATTACACACTATTTGTAAATTCTCCATCCAATGTTGTTCATCCAAAAGTACTATTGCATTGTCTATTAAGTTATAAATCATAGCTCTCTTTTGTGCTAAAGTATTCTTGGAGTAAAAATTTAATACGCGATCTGAAAAAGTGTTCTTCCTATACCAATTAAAAGATGGTTTTGATGAAATGAAAACTTCAATTTTAATCCAATGGTAGTAATATCTCGTTCGACGCTCAAAAATAGTTTGAACAAGTATTCTAATTCTTACTAAAATTTCAGGATTAATTAATTCAAATCGCATCAACTTTAATCATGAATTTTTGTGGAATAACGTCAAAATTTTAGTCATAAAAGAGAATTATTATAAGAGAACTGTGCCTGAAATGTTGCATATCAAATGTAACAAAATTACCTTAAATCAGTAGATTGATACAGAAATGCTTCCTAGGATCTACGACATAATTTTTTAAATATTTTATTCTTCAAATTTGTCTCAATAATTATTGGTTTAATCCCATTGGTTTTCTTTTCGTTATATTGGTATTATTTAGGTTTGGATTAATTCTAATGTTAACTGACCATTTCACATTGTAGGTTTTTTCGACGTTGGTCAATTGCGAGGTTAGTTTTGTTTTTTCTTTGCACTCCTAAGTACGAAGTTCTTTGCCGTCACCGAGTACGCCAGTAAGCATAATACTCGTATGATGTGAACAGCGCTCGCGCGTTTTGCAATGTATTTGTACATCTAATGATGATGCCGAATGAAATGATAATATCGAAACGTCGAGTGAAATTGTATTCTTTGTTTTCAAACTTTGTTAATAAAATCGAGATGTGAAAATTGTTTATTTCGGTCGAATTTAAATTTATTAATTATACGCGCAGACGCAACGTATAATATTAATTCAGAATTTTATTTAGTTTTACCAAAACTTGCAATCAAATCTAGGTTAGAAATTAAAATATATTTCGTTCAGAAATCGACTGTAAAAAATAATATGATAGTAAAAAATAATAATAATATGATGGAACGATCCTATTCTGAAACTTGATCAACAAGAAAAAAAACTTTTCTATTTCTTTTGATGTGTCTGAAATTTGCAGAGAAAACACGCGAACTACATATATTGGATTTCGAATCCTGAACTATAATCCTATTCCTAGAAAAAGTACACTTGAGGGAGGTTAACTCCTCATTATACTTTTTACTTTTGGTTAAAAACAATATCCGAGTTTTATAACAGCATTTGCTAATCCTGTATTTTGAAGGGCTTATATTTCACCATTCGAATGTCGGATTGTTCTTCTCTTAAAATTCATACATTTTCCTTGAAATACGTTTTAAAGTCAGTCAGACTTTTTATCGAACAATCCAAGGGAGCGTGTAAAACCTTTATCATTGCTTTAGAAGAAGACAGCTTTTGTTGAAAATTTGTTCATGTTTATGCATATATNTTCTCTTAAAATTCATACATTTTCCTTGAAATACGTTTTAAAGTCAGTCAGACTTTTTATCGAACAATCCAAGGGAGCGTGTAAAACCTTTGTCATTGCTTTAGAAGAAGACAGCTTTTGTTGAAAATTTGTTCATGTTTATGCATATATTTTTTATATATAAATAGCATAGTGTCCCGCCTGGGTTAACTTGTCTTCTGTAGAGGATTAGTGTCTCAGGTCTTCCCACATATGGAGGCCTGTAGGGGAAAGGTACGGAAGGTACGACCAAGTTGTTAACATCCCTACGATCTATGCTTGAGAGCCGGGTTCGTTTCTCGACTCGTCGCTATTTTCACCCGGTTATCACATGTTCATGTTTGTCCCTAATAATTGGTCATGCTGAGATCAAGTAATTTACTGTTGAATGTAATGAATTCGTGAAGTCAACCCTAAAAAATTCAAAGCATTTCGCATCGCGCAGAAATAGATTTTTACAGCTTCCTCGTTGAGATTGCTTCATATTAACCCCTGGATCCATGGTTGTGAACTTATAGCTTAGCCATAGGATGGATGTTATGGGGATGGCAACTCTCTCACTGGATACATCGGTCTTCTATTCAATGTTCCACTTCTGTTTTGAATTTATCTGACCCTCTCCGCACTGGAACATATATTGTTCCAATAAATCCCGTGTTCCGACGGCTGTTTCGATCCAACAATTTAAAAACTATCTGATTGTTTGGACCCACGACGGTCGTTCTTCAACCATCGGTAGTGATCATTCTTCGGCTTAAGAGAATACATCCGCTGTGTTCCCTACATTATTCATTCCTCTCTCTTTTAATGTGTTAATTTTGAAATGAAAGCAATTCATGTAGATGGGTGGAGAGTCGTCACTAGCAAGAGTGCGTACAGGTGCGACAGAGTTTGCAGAACCTCTCTCTTCAAAATAACACTTTTATCATACCAATCATGTGAATTAATTCATTAAAACTTTCATATTATATTCTCCATTTCATTTTATATTACAAGAATGTGTCTTGTAATTATTATTATATTATAATATTGCCAGTTATTATATTTTCATCTATCATCATTACTTGGTTACCGAAATTTTCAGTAAATTTGCATCTTTGTTTGTAGACAAAACGTTGTTTACATGAATATTGAAATATCAAACTATAAACATTTAGACAATGTTTTGATCTCTAGATTGGGCCAACATCAGGTGTTACAATGTTATTGATATAAAAGTGTATTCAATGTTTTCATTGTGTTATAATAAATACATTAAATGGAGAAGATACTATGACTGAAAATTTCAGCCTCAAGTGACGTCACTTCACGTATATCAAATTGACATACCATGTGGCGCGCTACATAATTTTAAGTATGTTTAATACCCAAGGTGTCTTTTCTGTGAAGCTAATAATTAAGAAAATAAAAAAATAATGAACTCTTCACATTTCATATTTACAAGATCAAAATTGAATCTAATCTATATCCTGTATAATAATATAAATGTTTTATTTTATGCAGCAAGACTATTTTATTTACCTGAGTAATGTGACAGATGCTACTTTTCTCCACATCGTCGAGTTGTAGGTACGATTCACTCTGTTTCATATTTAGCATCAACAATGTAAACAGGACAGTGATGAATAGTACATGACATTATAAAATGGAACATTACGTACTCACATACAATTCACTACGAATATTGTTTATGATTTTAAGTTACATGGTTTTAAAATAAATGAGTCAAGTAGCGTCGGTTTTTCATGTAATTTTTAAATGCTGTTATCTCGGAAAGGAAAATAATAGGAACCCGAAGATACACCACTTAGTGCTGTAAAGTACGGTACATCCTTTTTTATTTGTTTACAGTTCCTCAGAAAAGGAACAAAAATTCTTGGGGACATTTCCATATTAATGTATATGATGATGATTTATTATAGAGCTATTTGGTTGTTTCACTATCCTAATAATATTGTTACATTCTTTTGTCAATTACTGCAACATTTTACTTTCTTTAGGGAGATTAATTTTACGTTTATCTTTCCTTAGGTGACTCATAGCTAGCGACACTGAAATAATCGGAATATGCACGTACAGTATTTTCCATTGTGACTCGCATGTAGATAAACTTTACGATACGAGTGAAGTCATAGGTCATTACTCATCGTGAAACCTTGCACTTGAGCTACAACAACGACGTTCATGGATGAAATCTGGTTATATTCTTTTTCGCGCACAGGCGAAAGCACAAAAAAAAAGTAAAATTGTCGTCACATGTGAAGAATATATGTTTCATTTCAAAACTTTTATTTTGTTCAAGGTATGCCATGTGCTGATTTCGTAGGCGTGTCTATGCATTTGCTTATGTTCAAATATCACGAGATTTAAAAGTCCGGAAATCAGGAATAGCTAATGACAAAATTTACGGGCTGTATTGTAATAGACAAATAGATAATACTCTAATTTACCAACCTATCTCCGTCTCTCCAACAAGTGACAAAAATCTTGACATGTAATATATAAAATATTCATTTTGAAAAAAATTTCACATTACGAAGTTATGAAATCAAATATAGCTAATGTAAACGAACCTGTTACCTCTTAACAATTTCCGTAGGATCAAAAATAGACAATACGTTCAAAATGGACCGTCATAAATAGGGTGACGTGATTAACACTTTCGATATCTCAGTGATTTAACTTTCAATTCCCTCCTAAAAATGTGTTGAAAAACTGAACTATTTGCCCTGACAGTTGCATCATAATTTTGTCGTAACATTCCCTACGATTTCAGGAATTTCACGAGTTATATTGCCCTTTATCGGATATGGCCCGGCAGTAACTCGAAGAGCAGATTAGAATTAATATAGCGAAATCCGTGTACATTGCTTTCTTCGTACGAAACCGGTGTGTTGAATGGGAATGGGATGTTAGTAAACTTGTTCCAATTTCATTTAATACGCCTTATATTTACATGTATAATCTTAAGGTTTTCTATATCTTTATTTATATTCTTTTCATCTGCCTTAAAACAAAAGAATTTTGGTTCTTATTCTATTTCAAACGGTTCTATTTCTTCCATATCCAATTTTATTTTTTAAAAAATATTTTCCCAGAAATGTAAATATTTTATCTAAATTACATTTAATTGTAATTCAAATCAGGTTAGTCTTCAGTTCTCTTCATAACAATTTTTACATGGTTTATCCATAAAAATTAAAAAAATTCTTCATATTTAATCTTTACTTTCCAAAATAATTTTACAATAAAAGTAAATAACAGTACATAAAAATAGAATATTTGATTTTCAACTTTAACTCCTCGTTTTAGAATTTTCAGAATCTTGTTTCGAATTATTTAGTTGTTAATGGTAACAAATGTTTTATATTTATTTGTATTGGCTCTTATTGACTTTTAGGTCGTTCAAATTTATTAGTTTTGCACATGTATGATCAATAATTGTAGAAATACCTTCTATGTTTATATCATGTTTATAACCTGCTAATGAAGATTCCTACAGAGGTCTTTCGCTCCAGTTCATTTACCCTCATGAAATTACTCCCGTGCTTCTTAGCTTTATTTTTTTTCACAATTTCACTAAAAAGTTCAAATTTTTATGTTTCGTTTGTTATCGCATTATGTTGGTGAAATAGGAATGTTATAGATTGCTTAATATCTTTTATGTCCTCACGAAGGCAATCAAGGTTTTTGTTTACATTCTCTAAATTATTGTCATTCAGTGACTCATAATCCACATTATCAGTCTATGACTCTGCAGCATTTGATGGCGACAGTTCGTGTGGCTGCCTCTTGCATTCTGACACAACCAGACCGTTTCCATTCTCAATCCCACACCTTTAAAAGATAGGTCTTGAATTGAGAGCATTTGAAATTAATATTTCTCTTGGAATCCTGGCAAAAAAACAAAAACAACCAAAAAACACTTTTTCTACTTCCTAATTACATACCATTTTAAACAACTTCAATTAACAAAAACGAAGTAATATAGAGGAAAAAAACTTTCCAGTAACTATCCACCGTCCGACAACACAATGACCAAAATTGTCACTGAATTTTATTGAAGAGATGTATAATTCCAAAATATAATCTGTACTAAACAAACACAACAGTAATTTATTTTTAAAAAGTTTATTCTTAAATAAATAATCAATAAAACATATCATTAGCCCATGAACAGAAATATATCCTACCTAAAACCATATTAATTCAACTAGCATTATTCACACGTAAACATTCTTCAGCAAACACAGCTTTCAAAAATATTTACTCCTAATAAGTAACATTTACATACACACACAAACCAGTTATAAACACATTATTTTCTTGACGAAAAATTTACTCTTTCTTAGATCACTATTTTTTTTTGTTTAGTAACCTTAATTTAAAAGTTCAAAACAAACAGTTTTACCCCTACAGATTCATTTAGGTTTTTAACTCAATCCTTTACACACACTCACTTCTCAAAATACAATCCAAGTTTTTTTGAGAATCCGTTCAAAAAATCACCCAAGATACACCTTAAAACCATTAATGTCATACGAAATATGGAGGTCATTAAGTAAACACATCCTACTCAAGCGTTACTTTCGTGACAGACCATATACTCAAAGTCATCTTACTTTGCCTCGAGAAATTCAACTGAAGAATAAAAAAAAACATGAACGGAAACGCCCTGCGTTTATTAGTTTATTGTATATTAGTCGCAGTAAATTACTTTATTGTCCTCAATGTGGTCATACGCTCTCTTGACCTTAAATTATTTACATATTTATTTATTGTCAGTCTAATTGGTTTGATTTTGGTATACAAACTGTTCTCAATGTAGCCAATGCTTTTACTTCGCCATCGTCCATAAGAGTAATGATAAAGGTACCTCGCGTTCTGTTGGCAAGACATTCGAACTTGAATCCATTGCCAACCTCGGACACCAATTCAATTCACTTGCTCTTGTGGCGGTGTTCTGTACTTTCTGAATCGAGCGTGTGGAACGAATATTACCTTCTGTCTTTGTTTGTTTTGTTAGTAACTTGTATTTCTTTACAGAAAATAGTCGATTTTGTGACTACTCTTAATATTTATTTGGATATAGCGACAGTAGCACCTCTACCCGCCGGCGAGTATAACAATAGTGCCACAGGTATCCCACGGTGCTATTAGTATAGTATCTGAGGTGACCATAGGTATCCCCAAAAGGCAAATCGTTAACGAGATATAGTTAAATAAGTTGATAGACGTGTTTAAAAAATACACGGAGATGGCTCCTATTGTAAGTTTACATTAAAGTAATAGTTGGGTCGTTATAGTGTCACAGTGATTACGTTGTAGTAATAATGGAATAGTTGGCACATCTGATTCTAACCACCATCTACTTCATCAAGTTGGCTTGGACTGAATGCCCATAATTGTTGACATTACATATGGAACTATCACTTTCCCTTTGGAAGCATAAAGAAGAATAACTCTGCAGCTACTAATGTTGTGAAAGTAAGAAAAGAATAATCATCAGTAGACCCATATTTACTCTCCCACAGAAACTGTGTGGCTAAACAGATGGATGAAGACCTAAAATACTTATAACTTTTGGATACACACCTTTCCCTCAGTCACTGTTCACTGAAAAAAAAGGCAGGTAACGAAAACTTCATTCTACAGCTCATTCGAAACAACAAAGATCGATAAAATTAATGGTTACGATAACATTTCGGTAGCTGATGCCGGCTATTTGCTTCAGTAAAGTATTTGGAAACAAAATTCGAATTTTGGGAGCATTGGAAATGGGTACGTGATATACTTGCTAGGACATTATGATTCCAATATTACTGTAGTGTTTGCTGGACACTACAGATTTGAACAAGAATACAAAAATTGCGGAAAGTGATGTTTGTCACCGAGCTAACAAATATTCCTGTCCAGACGTAATTTTAAATAACACTACTGTTCCATAGAATAAATTTCTGAGCAATGAGAAAATGTAATACGTAGAACCTTTTCAAAAGAGTAATGTTAGAGGATACAAATGGATGTCAAAATATTAATTGCGCAGACAGATCTACCAACCGCACCCCGATATGAAAACACGTTTTTTATTGGTGAGGATGTACCGTCTTGGAATAATATAAGGGCTCACGAAAATATTCCAAGTCCCGCGCGCTTTGAAGTTTGGAGCTGTTAGTTTTGCAAATTTTGTGTTCGACCAATCGTAGGCAAACTTGAAACTGCTTCAAAATTTCACGGACCAATAGAAGACTAGTACTGACAAACATATCCCTAGTAAATCGTAACGAAAGAAAATGTTATATTACGTACATTTTGAAAATTTTATTACAATAGAATATAAATAATATATATTTTAAGCGTCAATGTCAAGTTGACTGCATTTCGCATGTTCTTTGGGCTACCTAAAACGACAAAGTTGTCAGCCTGTTCCAGAGACATTTGTTTTCCCACACCTGATCATTTGAGCAAGTATCATGTATATTTTTCGAAACAAATATGTTTATCTTCACAATTATGAACAATCATAAAAAGTGATATAAAGAATGCTTTTGGATTACCTTGTTTGCAAAAGTAAAAAAAAAGCATTCTTTATATCACTTTTTATGATTGTTCATAATTGNAAAAAAAAAAAAAAAAAACTTGTTTGCCCCCTGCTATTGAAATCAATGAATTCCACGGAATATCCATAGAAACGAAAGAAAGTAGAGGAGATAGTGAAATGGGTATCAGGGAGAATGCATGATACTCAATTAAATGCAATATAAATTTTTATTCTGTAATACATTGTGGAAAATTTCTG
Organism: Laupala kohalensis; assembly: GCA_002313205.1. NCBI lineage: Eukaryota > Metazoa > Arthropoda > Insecta > Orthoptera > Trigonidiidae > Laupala > Laupala kohalensis. The sequence continues at coordinate 637,121 of NNCF01128326.1, read as the reverse complement.
TCGTAGTGAAAAATATTCAACTACCATCATAGAATTGCGATGTTTTATTGCCTGATAATCTTAGATAATGTGTATGAATACAACTCAATTGTATTTGGAAGTCTAAATAAAAGTGATATGTTCATTTTGCTATGTTTTCTGACAACTAAAAATAAACTTTTTAGTAGTATTACTCTCTGAGCAAACTGTTTTATATGTTGCATGATTACAGCCAAGCGTTGTATCTTGGATCAATACATTTCTAACTCATGTAATTTCTTTATTTATTTTAAGTTGTTTTAAATTATTGAAGATATCATTAGAATTACACTTTAGTGTTATTCATTCATATTATACCAAATTGGTTTCTATAATGCTTGATTTCTGATTGACATATAAAAATAGTACAAAAGAACTGAATATCATTTGAAATTACAATAATCATCACCCAATAATTGATGCCAATGAGATTTGAGTTCTTTACGCCATTCAATAAAATTCAGAGGTTTTAATAATATTTATAAGTAATTTCTGAATGCGTATCTTACTAAATTCGTACGACATCTTGCGATGATATTCAAATTCTGTGATAAAACAATTTCGATTATACGGTGAGAGGCAATTTTTTACGGATAAGTTTAATTTGTTTTATATTCCCTAGGACGGCGTTGTGAGACAGCAAATCTTGAGATGTCATTTAAATAAAGAAAATAATAAAATTTATCGTATTAAGAAGATAAAGAATATTTTTTTGTTATGGTTATGTTATGTGTGTAATAAAAATTTACAAAATTAACTTGTAATATATTTGTAATATATTACACGGTGATGCCCGGGATTTTTCGTAGTTGTTTGACCAATCTTCTTTTACTCGGGGAAATATAAAATCTATCTATATTATATGATCAAAATAATATTACAGGTTAAAAATATATATGTACGGAATCTTAACTTTACAATAATGCAAATTGAATATAAAACTTGATTGTACACACAATTTTGAGTTTCACCTCCAGAAACAAGAATAAATTAAACCACAATAGAGCAATCAACGTAAAGTTATCCACGAGAGAAGCAAATCAATCGAAACGTCATCAATTAGCCTAGCACACCACTTCACCCTCACAAGCGTTAGGCGTATTTAACTCCAATATGCGCTAATTTTTTTATTAATGTGGCATTATGTCTCTGTTTATCAAAGATTCCGAAACAATGGATTAAACCCGTGTTATTCGATTAAACATTTTACTTCCACTCCACCCATGGTGGTTCCATAGCTGTCAAGATCTTAGATACCAAACAATTCTTCAAGTCTTTGCATTGTTCTTCGTGGGTAAAGGAACTAGTGAGCATTCCTTAAAGTCTTCCCCGTATCATATATGCTGCGTACTAATTTATGTAACACACCATTCAGTTCTTCCATTGTACCTGATTAATTTTATTAGTAATTGAACTGTCCCACAACAGGCCCCGAAGGTGACCAAGGGATTCACACAGAGTAGAGCCCAGCAGTTACTAGGAGGATGAGATATGGACAGTATATCTCTCCGGTCGGTTTGACTCCAGGATAGAACTGGACTCAACGTGGATGGTGAGGTGCAAAGATATGTCCCCACCACACCCGGGACCGAACCCCGGTCATCCGGTGCCTGCAGCTTAGCGCTCTACCCACTCTCTCTCCCAGAACAAGATAAAATTCATCCTTCTTCTCTTTCATCTTCTTTTAATTCTTCTTCCCATTCAATCATTTCACCTGCTAGTGTGTCTCCACAGACTTTTTCTAGATATTATTTCCAGCTAAACACCACTTTCTTTTGCTCATAAATTAAACTATTGTCTTAAGATCTGAATCCATTTCATTTGCATTTGTACTTTTCTGAAAAGAAAACTTTTACTGCTTTTTCGAAAGGTTCCTCCTTAATCTTCCATTTCTTTGACTCTAGAAATATTTCTTCTTTGAGTTTTACATTTCTGTTGATGGTGTTTCTCCTTTGGTAATATCTTCTCTTGCCGTATTTTACACTACTCTTTTTTAGTATTCTCTTTCTACGCTGGAGATGGGTTTTTGTGTGCTTTTGGAGGGGAGTTTTCCTCTAAAGTGTCCCATTCGCAGCGCTTCGTCTGCTCGAAATGTTTGCCAGTTAGGAGTTTCTTTGCTGAGTTTGTGACTTCCACGCATGGTGGGGTCCACTCAAAACAATTCTACTTCGTACTCTACTTGTAGAGGACCATTCGCAGTGAATCTTTTCCAAGATCTTCCCAAGGGACAAACTTTTATCTCAGTTAACGTGCATCCTTTTATATTCTGACACGCAAAAGTGGGGGGAGTGATACCGAGTTTCTAATTGCTGACAGGCACTATGCGCGATGTGATGTATGATGGTGGAATTCTGGGGGGATGAGGAGGAGGAGGCGGCGGTTGGCAGTGAACGACGCAACGGAGGCCGGCCATGCTTGTGATGGAGGCTCGCCCGTGTCCGCGTGGTCAGCGTTGAAGAAGACAAAGGGCAACGGAGATAACGCTTGACGAAACCAGCCTGAAGCAGAACGCCTACCACTCAGTATCTGCGTGTTTCTGCCTCATCTTACAGTGGGCCGATTTGTTGATTTAACCAACTGACCGTCCCACGCATCTAAAAGGCCTCACCTTCCGAACCCGCTTTTTCCACGCACCAAGTAGTAATAGCTGCAATAGATAAGGATAATTACAAACTACCAAGCGACTAAACCACGAGTATTATTATTAAACAGAACGCATCTCCCAATCAGATTTTTCAGATGATGTCAGTAATCTTTTTCCGTAGTAAACTGATAATTTTCTCCAAATCTTCTTCTACCTCCTGCTCCTGATGTGCCCATATAATACATTTGATGTCCATTTTAAAGTTAATTCAAATGAGGTCCTGAGATAGGTTATTTTTCACGTTGTAAGTGTATTGAACTTTGACAGGCTCTTACGAATAAATATTTTTATTCAGGTTAACGACCTTTTTTAAAGTATTAACTTGCTGTTTCACATGTTTGAATAAGGGTCGAAACGTTGTACAAAAATTAAAAAAAAGAAAGTAAATGTTTAAAAAAAGGTCGTTAAGCTGAAAAATCTTATGGATAACGTCTCAGCAGGGACGGGTTTGAAATAAGTTCCCATAACCTATAATTGATAATAGAATCTGTTAAAAAAACTGACATGTCACTAACTTAATACAGAAAAGGGTGCACGAAATTCGTCTTGCCTTTTACAACTATGTAAGTTATTCAACGAAAATTGTCACGGAACCAGATAATTCTAGCAAAATTGGGAACAATACTTTAAATACATTTTTGAGTTTAAACGGTATAATTAAGAATCGCAGTTTTTAGTTCACGATAATTCATTAATTACTGTAACAATTTCACTTGTTAATTAACACAGAATAGATAATTTAATCGAAAGTTTGATAAAGGGTAATGTGCTTGACTAGTGCCTTGCTCGCATATAGTATCTTAAGCTTGAACAACTAATTGATATTCATCAATGCAAAAGAGAGTATTTGGAAAACTGGAGGTTAAACGTGTATTTGAGGTAGAAATGTTTCATGAGATTGTCCATTGTATAAGTAAAGAAGTGGATACATACATTTTAAGCAGGAATGTGTTGCTTAAAGAAAAGTAAATTATTAACATATAATTTGACAGGATTTGGGGATATACGAAAAAATATGTGAAAAACAGGAGCTCATGAAAGTTTAATTTAATGAGTATGAAGGAGTTTGAGAAATTACTTTAAGAAAGTGACTACAACAAATCAATATGAGTCATTTTTGGGTCAAGAAGTGTGGTGGTCGTACCTGTGGTGATTTCCTGAATTTCGATCTTCACATTTTGAGACGTCAATCGTACAGACAATATCTAGAACTATTCCGATAGTGGAAAATGAGTTTGATTTTCGAGTTAACTAAATTTTCTTATTTTAGCGGAATTTTATGTGTCGAAAAACAATATGTTGATTTCGTCCATGTTACCACCTTTTGTTTTTCTTAATAGAAAGTTTATTTTAGTTTAGTTAAGAAGTTGATTCAGGTGCTTTTAATGATAAAGTCTGTGCATTGGACGCAGTGAATTAGAAATTCCTGCAATTTTGTGTGTTAACTACTGGGAAATAAGTCAACAGTGTTGCGAAGTTCAAGCTAGGCTTAATGTAAATTTCATAGAGAATGCAGAAGCGTGAAATAGTTTATTGAAATTTTTAGATATTAATGAACTCCAAAAAAACAAAAAACAAATAAAGGAAATTAATTCGATTAAATTGTCGTAGGTGTTATCGTTGAACAATAACGTTGCAGATACTAAATATTGGAAAGTATCATGTCTGACTAAATTATCTAACGTAGGATAAAGTTATTGTAAATACGAATTTTCAACCAAAACAGCAAAATATTTTTTAAAAGTATAAGTGAATACCTTGAATACTTTCAGAAAATAATGAAGGAAGTCTCAGTTTCGATCCACAAAAAACATTTCTCGCAAAAATTTTTATTTTAAAGGAAAGATACCTCTTATTGATAGTTGAGGTAAAATTTTCGTTTTTATCAATAAAAAGTTTCAATTTAGCGATTTTTTTAAGTAAATGAAGGAAAAAAATAGGACTGGTAACATGCAATTTTTATTTAAATTTCACAATGACTAATGAAGATAATAAAACAATAAAAACAGACGGAAAACTGGGACGTTTTGGGAAATAATCGTGTCAAGAATGGTTCGAAACAGGTGACGCAAAGGAAGGTATACTCCATGACTGCAAATAAAATTACTTCATTAATCACCACTTTTTAACTGCTGAAAGAATTCAATCATGACTGTTACTCAATGCGATCTAGTGTCCTAAGTTATTGTTATTATTATTATTATTATTATTAAGGATAATAATATTTAAATATTCATTAGTAATAGAAGAAAAAGCAAGAAAAGTAATAATGTACAGCAATTTACCATTCCTGTTTCTTCACCTAGATTCCTTACGGGACGGTAACATAAAGGACGGAAGAGGTAAATAATTCTCTAAGGATGGCCGAAACCATAGTTATAGAGCCAATCATGTTGATTTCAGACCCTGGCAGCACCTGGAAAGAAATGGGAGGAGAGAGAAATTTGGAACAACAAAGTTTTGCTGTTTCTGAAGTAGCCCATGTTTTTCTCCTTTTAATTTACCAGTAACTCCATTTTCATCCACTTCTCTCCAAAATGAGTTTTCATGTATTAAAAAATCAAAAGTCAAAGGTTATGTTACTGTGACTCACCTTCGTTGAGATAATGTGGTCTTGCGTGATCCGTTCTCGGTCTATCTATCAGGTTTATCAGGTAGCAATATAACCTTACATTATAATTTTATAAAATTAGATCAAGTTATGCAGTTGGATGTTATTTGAAACCCTAATGTGAGCATATTATTAAAACCTCTCTTTTACATTTATATCAGCAGGCGCTTGGATTTGGTCACAGTCTTCATTTTCTATCTATTTCAACGCCTGAAAGCTGCCATAATTCCAAATTCGCTCCATTTGATGCACGTAGTTCACTCGCAAATGCATCCGCATCCATTAACAAATTGAAATAAGAGTTTGATAGGAGTTACTAAAACATACTGCCCGACAGAGTTCAGCTTTCAATAAGAAAAAGAAAAATTTTCTCTGATACGACCTGATCCAACCCATCGTGTTCAACAGAGGACTCTTTTACTTCGATTGGGTACGAGAAGGAGATGTGGTGAGCTTCAGGCTCCGGCCTATTTCACCCTTTTATCCGGTTCCCAATCGATGGCAGACTGAACAGATCTGTTAGTTGGTCTTTTTCTCTTCTTTTCTTCTTTTTGTTTGAACTGTAATATATACATAACAGAGTCATTACCGGGGTTTTACAGCTCGTACAATCTAATTTTCTTTAATTACATTACGTATTTATCCTAATTTGGTTATAAAATTTTCGAATTTTCCAAATCCCTTCCTTTCTATTAGTCCTTTTGTCTTTGAAATTAAATTCTCCTATCATTCTTGAATACCGCAAATATTCCCTTCTCTCGGCTTAAAACAATGGGTAATCCCGCATAACATATTCTACACCCTCTTCTTGATTTGTGCACGGACATATTTCATTTTCGATTAATTTGTATTTCGCGAAATTGGTATTGAAATTGCCAGGGGGTATTAGAAACTCCATCGATGTTTTTGGTGATGAGAACATTTTTGTGTTTCCTTTCCACAAATTGAATATTACATACATAGTTATATGTAAATCTTGTATCTACCAGCAGAGTAGTAGTATAGTCATTAATTTTGTAAGGGTTGGCAGTTTTGTTTAGCAAGTTAATGCCATTTTCCCGTCAAATATAGAGGATGACTTCGTTTAAGAAAGAAAAAACGCAATTAGGAACTATAATTTAATCTGATGGAACAATGTAGGTGATTAGCCATGTTTGACATTAACATGTCAAGTAGTGCCACTGAGGATGTCTAGAGATGATTGAAACCAGTCTTTAGTCTGAAGACGGGAGGAGAAGGAATTACGCAATTTAAATAAAATCTTAGCAAATCTTTAGTTATTTTTGCTAACTTAGAGAAAATGAATGCCAATGCCAGGATTGATGATGGAAATAGATTATAAAAATTATGCAAGAGCTAAATAATGCCACACAAATATTATTGTGCATACAAATATACAGTTACCATGAACATATATTTCTCTATAAAAATATATTTTTAATAGCGCAAACACATTTCACTACGTCATTTTTCACTAGAGTTTCGTTCCGCGCTAACTAGTTCACAAAGCACTGGACCTTTATTAAACATTCATTCTGATCTGATATAACTACGTTACATTATATTTCTTGAGATAAATTTACGCAACAGTCAAAATTAGTTCATCTGATGAGATGGTGATGATGTTTTAATCGAATTGTTTGAAGACTCTGAAGTAGCTCCGGAGAGTGAGGAAGGAATTGTCCTCCACGAGAATAATATTGTAAAGAGTAGAATATATGGAATTTAAAGATATGCCCATTAACTACTAAAAGAATTTTCCTCCACGAGAATAATATTGTAAAGAGTAGAATTTAAAGATATGCCCATTAACTACTAAAAGAATTTTCCTCCACGAGAATAATATTGTAAAGAGTAGAATATATGGAATTTAAAGATATGCCCATTAACTACTAAAAGAATTTTCCTCCACGAGAATAATATTGTAAAGAGTAGAAT
>NNCF01128326.1:582896-629833 GCA_002313205.1 Laupala kohalensis | reverse complement strand
GAATTGTCCTCCACGAGAATAATATTGTAAAGAGTAGAATATATGGAATTTAAAGATATGCCCATTAACTACTAAAAGAATTTTCCTCCACGAGAATAATATTGTAAAGAGTAGAATATATGGAATTTAAAGATATACCCATTAACTACTAAAAGAATTTTCAGCTACACCCTCTAAAGTTATAAAAATTTTAAAATTTATAAAGTTTTTAAGTTTTACAACATTAAATAGACAATATTGATAAGCACCATACAAATATTACGGTCTTTGCGCGAAAGCAAAATTCCCACAATGCATTATGGGTAATCTGTTTTGTCCTGATTCCCAATGTGGGTATTTTGTGTTTGCGCAAAGACCGAAGTGGTTGTTTTAATCTGTGATTAAGCAAAAGCAAGTGGCATTTCGAGCAATTTCCGAAGAGAAATGTCCACAACGTGTCGTGGGTATTTCGGTTTGTCCAAGTCGCGTTGTGGGTAAAATTTTCAGTCATGAACCTATTTCGATCTTTGATCGTAAAATATTTACAAAATTATCGTATCATATTTGTACAAATCCATCTGTTGAAAACATTGAAATAATGGTGTTACCAAGTAAAATCTCAGATTTCTGAGCTATTTCCAAGTCTCCCTTTTATTTGGTTACATGAATAAACTTTTATATATTTAATGTACTTGTAGCTCTTACAACTATTGTGATGTATGTAAAATATTCTAATATACGCCTTGTTCTAGATAAAGATGAAACCAAGTGTCCTGGTTGTTTCTATATCACTACATGAGTTGTCACAACTCTTATCCTTCATCATTCTAGAAACTATTGGATAAGTTCAAATCAACTCTTTGCGCATTTCTAATCAACGGACATGCCTAAAATATCTAATGTTTTTACTACACTATCAGTTTATGCAAATCATAACAGTTTTAGTTCATTATATACTTCTATGAACTAAAGCATGTATAAGATGGATGATTCAGATCCCAGACGATCAAACAACTGGTCTCCAAGCTTGCCGAAAGACGTCTAGGGATTAGAACTTAGATGCGTCAGTTTCATTAGCTGTATGTAAAACAAAGACACCAGCAATAACTTTTTAACACTTTTTTATAAAAATTAGATGAATTTCGAACAAGATCAATTGAAACGAAACGATTGCTTGTTATTCCAAAAATATTTAAATATTGCATTCTTTTTAAGGCAATCTTTTCTAGTTGGTGTTGTCAGGATAAACTAAGGAGACAAAGTGGTTCTTATTTGGTAAATAAAAGAATGAGGAAGATCAGCTCTCGATTCTGAATTTAACCTCGTGTCTGTAAATTCGAATACTCTTGGAATATATTGCATTATTTTCGTTTTATTGTAAGTGAGGATGGCCGAGTGACCTAAGGTGCCAGTCTGAAGTATACTCTTACCTACCAAATTGGAAAATTAATCTGGTATTCATCCGAATAAATGGGTTCACATCCCACTTCTATTGATTTGTGAGACAATACTTTACGGGATCTTACTTGTAATGTGTGTCTCATCATAAGATACAATTTTATTTTGTTAAGAGCATTGGAAGACAGATTTACCAATTCTCTTTGTTTAAAATAGTGATGCAGGTTTTCAGGGCTAACTTGATCAACATTTAAATTTTTTTTTCCGGTGTATTAAGGACCGTGCTTGTCTGCCTCCTGCGGGCAGTCGATGCTTCCCCTCCTACCGACTGACAACCTCAGTCCTTTATAAACCCAGTTTCCATACTTGAGATTTTAATTCTTAGTAGCTCCTGAAGATGTTGGCTGCAAATGCCAACGAAACGTTAAGTTTCAACAAAATGACACGGTTTAATACCCCGGAAGAATTGTTAAATGTTGATCTCTTTGTTTATTTTCGAGATATTACTAGTAAAAAAGTATCCTTTATTAGAGACTGATTTTCGTGTTACCTTATTTAGAAAAACATGTTAAACAAGTGTGTTTACCCACGACGACATATTGTCTTTAAAATTATGTAACACATGATTAAGAGAATGATTATAGTGACGAATGAATGATGATTGATCACTCTCATCGCAGGTTGTGGGGTACATATCCCGCGTGCTCGCTGTCGGAGCATGAAACGCACTGAAAATTGTCAAATATTTCAACGCCAAGCTTGAAATAAATAAGAAACGCACTAAATGGAATGATAAATTGTAGTATATTTTACATATCATAGCGTTATGTACTACAAAACCTCTCATTCTGGTCCTTTTTTTACACTTACTCTTCAAAACATGACAGTGTAAACGTAGTAGACATTCATTCCAAGAATATGTCTGGATCTTTTTAGATATATTAGACATTTACAAAATAAGCTACGTAGATACTTGTACGTTAGTCTTCCATAGCAGAAATGGCCAATTCTACTGGACTCGGTGCAGTTGGGTATATAGATCAACAAAATCAAATGCGAGTTTAAAGGTACGTCAATTAATACGGTCACATAGTTTTTATATTTTGGGGGTACGTTTCAACATTAGTGTATATCTGATTGTTTTTTTGTTGTTTTTTTAAAACTTGAAATGCGCCGAAAGACCTACTTATTTCTAGGAATTTTATCCCTGTTTTCAAAGTATTAAAGAACTGATAATAAATTTCACGCAAGCTTTACTTTACTGAAGTATTTCGAGTTCTTTATTTTGAAATAGATAATTACAATCGCCAATATTCCGTATCTTTGAAACTCAGAAATGATTCACGTCTATTGTTAATAGTCTTTCTATAAAACAAAAAGGCCTTCACATGAAGTTCGCGTAAAAGTTCATGTGATTCTGAGAAGCGTCTGACGAAGCGAAAAATAGTAAGTCTCTCATTGTTTACATCCGTAGAAAGCTTAGTAACAAGCCCCTAACATCAGCTGCTCACCGCTGCCCCGAGGAGCGGCGCGCCCCCGAGTTTATCTGCGAAGCTTCCATTGGCTGTTTGGTCAGGCGCGGCTCTGGCTGCCAATCGCAAGGCCGATGGCAACAATTACGTTGCAGATTGAACAAGATTGCTATTTGCATGAACCATTGGGCAAGCCTGGGGCAAGCCCCCTTCTTCATATCAATGACCTCTGGCCTGCTTCTTTTGTTTCGTCCATAGGAGACGTCACTACAGAGGGGCAGGTGTCACGACTAAACAACTCAACGATTAGTGCGTGCCCCTGCCATTCACATAGATTGGGAAACTTGAAGGGAGACTATAAAACCTACTGTTTCTCATACGAAAGGAAGATATTTTCTTACATTTCACGATTTAACTGAGAACCCCTCGATTTGCCGTTGGCTAGTAAAAGGCCCGAATAATACCGATTCTTGGCAAAATAGTCGTCGCCTTTCAGGTCTTTCGCTCTTAATTTTTTAAGGACATCCGTTTAATTTTTCTTATTTCAGCCAGTGAGGATTTTATAAATGACTACATTGTTTAAAAATATTAATTCTCGAAGTATTAAATAGTCTCGCAGTTCTACACTTAATTACGGATCTCGTAAACATGTCTACTTTTATAAGAACCCTAGAGCCGTCTACGTGAACGTGAATTTGATTTCACGAAAATAGTATATTATAATAATAGGTATGGTTTGTGTGCAACTTTTCAGGATTCATCTAGTGTAACAAAAATAGGATCACTAATGCACATTTCTTTCTTGTTAGTGTGATTGACCGACGCTATGGATTTGTAAGAATTTGCACACCATCTGATGGTAAAAAACTGAACTACAGAGCTATAAAGTGAACGTCATACGAACGCGGCACCTGTGAGACATTCCACTAAGTAGGAATACCAACGCGCTGCGTAGCGTAGACCATGCAAACTAAGTGGGCGAGGCGACTGCGGGAGGGAGGCGCGCAGCACAGCAGCAGTGCACGAGCGCGAACCGCGCGCCGCCGCGTCGGGTTCACCGCCGCCGTCGCCACCGCCATCCGCGCGGGTGAGGGCGGCAGTCCTCAGCGGGCGGCGAGCAGGAGCGCGCGACGGTAACGTCGAGTCGACCCCAGCGGCGAGCGACAGCGACCGTGAGACCGCCGCCACGAGCGACAAGCGACCGACCGACCGAAGCCCTACGCGGATGCGCCCTCGACTAGTGTAGTGCGGATGTGTTCGCGGCGTGACAATGGCGCGATCGCGGATCAGGTGATCCGGAAGCTGGTCTCAGACGCGACGCCGACGGGATGCAAGTGAACGGTGGCGTTGGCGGCGTGGCCGGCGGCGCGGACCCGGGGTTGGCGGGGTCCCCGGCGTCGACCGGCGCCACTGGCACCGCCGCAGGAGGTCGAGCAGCCATCCACGGCGGCCGCTTCGACTTCGATGACGGAGGCACATATTGCGGCGGCTGGGAAGACGGCAAAGCGCACGGCCATGGTGTCTGCACGGGACCCAAAGGGCAAGGCGCGTATTCGGGGTCCTGGCATTACGGCTTCGAAGTGACCGGCGTCTACACGTGGCCCAGGTGGGTGCGCGCGCGCCGCGTCCCAGTCCCTCTACGGAATGCGGATCGATTCCACAGGGCGCCACGCACTCTCATCAACGCTGGACAGCCGTCGCGTGGTTGTCAACCCCTCCCGCTAACATTCACCCCCCTCACTCACCCCTCACACTGATATCTATCTGCACACCACGGTGTAAACAGTTTCAAGTGACAGTAGTGACATGGACATGGTTTCTGTGTTAGTTTTCTCTCCCGAAAGAAATTGTGGCGTTGGGGTTCATGTATCGCGAGATGTCACAATGTCCTCGTCGGCCGGCCGTGGCGAGCGTCGAGGGCCAGGGGGCTAAAATAATGCTGCCACGGTGGCGGGTCGCGCTGGGCTCTGTCTGCGCGGGCAAGCTCTCGTCTATTCCTGCAGCCGCTGCAGGAATAGCTCGGCTCGCAGCACCCGGGCCACCGACAGCGCGCGCCGATGCGGGCGTATCGCGAGCCGCGCTGCCTGGCACGGTGACTTCGAACTGAGGCCGTCCGTCACGCGGAGACGCCACCCCCCGAAGCAGTGCCTCGAGGCATGCACCGGTCGACCGACCGACGGACCGACCGGCCGTATGCTCTGCCCTCTACCCCCTTACACACTGAGCTGGAGGGAAGGATAGATCTCCAGGGTCATGCGTCGACTATCCTTTCTGAAATTTGAACCGAATGTCCGAATAGTAGCAACCGGCACGAATCGCATCTGATTTTATACTCTGCAGATTTATTTGTTTCGTCAGATACCATACATAAACATTTGTTTTACTGTTCATCATTCATTCCACTTATTTTCTAGGTTTTAATCGTTGTCTGCGAGACTATAAAATCATGTTAAGGGGATCTCTTAAACGATTCAAGATTAAATACTTATATGTTAGAAGTAATTGGAATAAAAGTAAGTTCTTTGCAATATGTCACATGGTATTCATATGTTGGGATCCGTGAAATGCGGGTCAACGTCTTGTGCCAACGATATTTAGCAAGTGTGCGACGGGGTTTAGAAAGGTTTCGAACGACCTTGCGAACCTCGATATAGACATGCGCTTCTTTCACGAAGTCACCCTTGATAATCTACGTAGGNATATATATGTTTTGTTAATGCTATTAGGATCGGTCAGCTGACGCATCTGCCGTGGAGTGACCTTGTGCGGCCTTGTGCGGAAATGCTTCTCCCCCCACGTAGGCCTCTTCCTCTTGTCGGGAAATCGAGTCTCGACTCGCGAACTGTGCCGAATAAACGTGTAGGTACTTCATTCGAGTCTATTCGTTTTCGCAACCCTGGCTGTTTCTTCACAGTGGGTTATGTCATCAGCACTGGCTGGACCGCGTCCTCACTTCAGCTCTTCGACGCAATCCTGCCGGTCGTTCGAGTGTTTAAGGAGGAAAAACGTGTACGAAGCATTTTTAAAGTAATACAATTATTTATTAAGCAGTTAAAATACGAATGAAATCCAGAAAGAAAATTAGATTACAAACAAGGGACTTTTATCAAGAATTGAATGAGCTCTTGATAAATACTTAAGGAAAACCACATCCGGGATAGAGTTAAAGAGATAATTTACACAGCGGTGCCAACTCGCACAGAGTTAGTAATTTCATTACAATAAAGAAATAATTTTTAATGTTAAGAGCATGCACGATCGAACGTGAAATGAGAGGAATTTTAATGAATCGCTTGGAAGCGAAGGGCGCCTGAGGACGGAGCAGTGGCAACGGGTTGCTGAGCGGCGGCGAGCGGATATTTTCGTCTGTGGCGATGGAGGCGGAATGAAGAGGCTCCGTGTGCCAAGTCGCCCGCCGCGCTGTCGGGCGAGCGGGCGAAGGAGCTCTGCGGAATTGGGCCGCGGCACTCTGCGAGCCGGAACATTGGGGCGGCGATGACAGACGCCGGGGTACACGAGGGGTGAGGGTGGAGGGCGGGGAGATATCGACTAGGGGCGGGCAACGTCTGCTTGGCGACAGTCCCAACCGTTGCTTCCCTTGTCGCACGCTGCCCCGTCCTTCGCAAGGCGCTACCCTTATTTCGGAACAGATCCAGGCATTAGTCAGGGTCATAGGCTGGGGCCTCCAATTCCCGATATCTGGACTGCAATATTTCAAATTTTGAACTGTATCAAAACAAGAAAATAATACTCTTGAACAATGAACAATATTTTAATTAATAAGAATTTGCTTAATTTATTCATAGCGGCACTCACAAAACATGAACATGAAATATTTCAAAATATTTTGGTTTTGTAGTTTGTTTCTAGAAAGTTGAAGTAGTTAACTATTAGTTAATTTAAGTTCGTTTTAACTATCAAAAATACAACTAGTAAGTTGAAGGAATTTTATTTACGCTCCCAAAAATCTGAAATCCTGTCACTGGTGAATGCGTGGGTGGGTTGTGGCAATGCTTATATGATAAGTTGCATCGATTAGTTCCTCAGCATAAATATAATGTGCCTCATTTATTTAGCGATAATTGCCTCTAAAATTTAATTGTTATTTTATGATGGGAAAATTCTAGATCATGATCGTGAAAATCGGGATCAATTTTTCTTAATTGTAAATATCAAATGTTACTCATCATGGCCCTCAATGTTAGAAATGGATGACCGTACCTGAAAACGAAAGACAAATACGAGAAATTTGGTGGGTTCCCGAAAGAGCGAAGATATCATGAAAGGGATGAGTGGAGGAGACAGAAAAATACGAGGCAACAACAGGCAAAAGAGATTAAAAGAAAAGTAAACCTCATAATGGCCCTTTGAAATGCGGCGGGCAAAATAGAATGAAACTGTGATTGTGATATTCGTATATTCGTTTGTATTTTATTATTTGCGAAATGATATTAATAAGGTGAGAAGAGCTGGAGTATTGCTAAACTTTCTCCGCAACTATGATCTTGGCCAATTCCAGAAATATAAAAGTTCTGCTGTTACAAAACTTATGAATTCCGGGAATGATTTTACTGTCTGTACTGAAGACGATTTACTCTTTCCCAGACTACAAGTAGATACTTGAAGTATTACACGATGTTCATATATTTGTACATGTATATGTACAAATATTTGTACATGTGACATTACGTTGCTACTTCTAAATGATTTGTCTCTTTTGAATAGGTCCGTAGATTACCTTAATTATTTTTGAAAGCAATGTAAGGAATTTATTTTATAGCGTGTTGATCAAAGCTAATGTGAAAAAAATCGATAACTTACTTCTCCCGGATGCTCTGATCATTAACTTTTTTTGGCTTAGGATTCGGCTAAAAGTTTGTAGTAGAGATATCGTTAAAACATTTTTGAAACTGTGGGCTGTCAAATTCTCTTATGCTTGTCGATAGGTTGTCAATGCAATTTTTCAAAAATCTTGAAAAATCGTGTATATAATAAAATATTTCAATTTCTAAACAAACCTGTGTATTTAACAAGTCTTAACAATATTTTACTGAAATTTTCTCGTCGAATTTCTGAAGTCAAAACACGGGAGTCTAAGGTTAGTTCTCAAGTAATTAAGATACCTCGTAATTTAAGATTTTCCCCCGTCTAGATTCCATTCAACATTTCAGTTATGTTAAATTCAGCGATGAATTTAATCCGTACCCAGAGGAATGCCGATCTCTTTTAATAAACAAATATTTATGCGTCATTATTAAGCGTAAAATATATTTGATATAGTTTATGTTCGTTATGAACATTCTAATGGCTAATAAGAAATGTAATGCAAGGTGGAGAAAAGTTTAAATATGAATCACGTGAATGTATTTGAATAATCCAAGATGTGTTAGGTTCAAAAACGACGTAAAAATTGATCTTACGAATATCATCTAACTTGTCTCCAGCCTTAATATTTAGGTCAGGTTAGTCTCCTACCTTGAACTGATATAAAAATGTGGGTATTTACTCGACAACAAAGGTATATATTTGTAATTTTTACACAATCTTAATTAAACAATGTTCGCATTTACTAATTAAATTTGTTCGAAATGCAAAAAGGAAATATTTATCGTGTTTAAATATTATTAATTATAACTTTAAAATATTGCGGTATAATCATAAAACTGATAAGAGGGGTTATTGAACCTCTACGAGTCTACTATTCCCAATAGGCGGAGATATTTTGTTATTGCTAGCTATTCAGTAGTAGTGTAATACATTTATTCGTATGAACAAATCAGTCTTTAATTTTACGGCAAATATAGTACGAAAGTATTTTGTATAGTTCGTTTTTTTCTTCATAAAAAATGAGGAACACTGTAATAGTGGTGTCCGGAGGAAACCTAATTGATCTGAAAGAATAGTTCGAATAAGTTATTCGGATATCGGTTAATATCTTGACAGTAATATAATTGTTTTTATAAAATATTTGACTCAAAATGTATTTGTTGATGATGGTGTACTTATATCATGAAAGAGTTTAGTCACATAACCGGTTTCGTTCTGACATTTTCAAGTATTATAGTATTATAGAATAAGTCACGAATTCGTATCTTCGTCTTTTGTTAATAAAGAATATTTGATAATTTCTTTTTTTATTCTTCGTGTGTCTTAAAACGTCAAATACAAACTTTTGATACAGGATGTATAAAATATTCTAATATGAAAAAAATTAATTGAAATATCCCACAAATAACTTAGAAGAATATTATTTGTAAGGTAATATCCAAATGATTTCTTCTGGAGAATTTCGTTCTTCCAAAAAATGACCACTTACAGGATCACTGTTTCGGTTTTGCCCCAAAACTGTCTGGGACTTAATAAAAATGTGTGACTTAAACTGTTTCGAAACAGACGTGACTGTCGTTAAAAAGTAGAAGCTAGTCGCAGCTTGAGGATTAATGAAAAATAACCCTGGGAAATCTAAAGAGAATCTAGAATCTTTTGCGTCTGTGATCTCCATGGAATGTAAATGGAGCGCAATTGTTAGCGGATGACAGCATGTCCTGTTCTGGTCAGAGGATCCAACACCCCTCCGTGGGGCAATCCCATTCACGTTAGTCCCATCCGCCCGCGCAGCATCAGCCTTCTGCCGCCACGTCTTCGCCTATTTTTATGGACAGCACTGGCTGCTACTGCAGCGGCGCCGCGCGTGGAGGTAGACCTGCTCGTGACGTCATGTAAATAATGACAACGCGTGAGCCGTCATGGCTAAGTTGGGAGGCCTGAGCCTGTCGGCTGGCGCGGCGGCGCTGGCGATGATAACGCGCCGACGAAGGCGCCTATCTCCGTTGTTCGGATGCGAGGGAGGGACAGTGGCAATAGCGCCGGAATTAGACGAAGCGGAGGGAGCTAGCTGTTGCCTGCGGCTGCGGTTTCTTCCGGCAGGCAGCCTGGCCACTCTGGCCCAGTGCCAGCTAGCCAGCTTTCGCGACTCCTGAGCTGCGACCCACGACTGCTTTACTCGCGTCCCCGATGTGACCACGCATTTCAGTGAGTGATGACACGTGCACGTGTTAGTTGAGTATTCACACGGATAAAAAATTACTTTCGTGTTCACTCCTTCCGCGTTTGATCGGATGTACATGTATAACTGGGTATACAACATAATATGCTGAATGGAACACATACATTGCGCCAATTTTTTGTTAATGTAAAGAATAACGTACGTTCTAAAGAAGTGTCGTTAAAAGCTCTCGTTTTAGATCAAAATTTGGAGGGAACCCTGAGTCAATAAAGACTAATTATACGTTTCGGCTAATCATGAGCTATAGCGCTAATAATGAGAAACCTATAAGAACTATTTTCATTTGAGCCGAAGTAAACTATTAAGTTGGATACTAAATGAATTATAAATATTCCTCCATTTTTGTGAGTGAGGGAATTGATACCCTTAACTGTTTTCCTATTTAGGTTTCATATCCATGACATTCATTGGCAATTCTCCACTTCTATACCATCAAAGAATCAAAAAGATAAGTTTAAAAAATATTCTTTCTTCGCAAATGGCTAGGTTCGTTTATAAGAACGCCACAGGGAAAACGTAAATATGGTGGACAAACGCTCAGGGTATCGTGGTAACTTCGGTAATGACAACAAGCCGTAAACCGAACTCGGAATCTCCTCCAACTTAAGCCCATGGTAGAACTGTACCTGGTAGTTCCACTCACAGCCCTCAATCCGGAAGACCTGGAACAAGGAATAAGTGGACTTAGGTCGCATCCTTGCCGTGAGCGCTTAGGTACGGTTTCATAAGTGACCTACGCATAATCTTGAACGTTTCCGTAGACGGCGCCATGCAATTCTTGACCACACCCTCCAACCTAGCAGCATGAGAGTTGAAACCTTAAGTTTCAGTCTCCCAAGTAAACAAAATACGGTGAACGATATTTTCCGAGATTTGATTTTCTTTCCAGCTTCACTTCTTTGAAATTCAAAACATGGAATCTAGAAGTGCTCTACGTGTGTACTGGATATTTAGCCAAAAGGAGAAAAATCTGACCTATTCATCCATGGCGAAAATAAACGTCCGAATGTAGTTTCTTACGCAGTATTGAGTTACTATATTTTAATTCTGAAATCTTCATTAATGAATATATTGTTATTTATTATTTGCCATTGTGTCCTCACTAAACATATCCACGATTGCCAGTATAAAAGTTTTACATTATTTCTATTTATCTCTCTGTAAGATAATCAGTACTTTATTCGCGTGTTTGTGTGAACTTCATATTTCCGCGTTACTAGTTTGAGCTTTTGGTTGGAAGTACTTCGTAATTCATATAAAAATGGTTTTGATTTAACAATAAATAGAATGTCTTGTTTCAATTCATTGAATATATACCAATTTTAGTTTTGCTGTTACTGAATGAATCTTGCTATTTTTAATCAAAAATTACTCATTTTTATAAGCAATTTCCAAACACGTAATCGTAGCACTCATGGGGAAAGAAGTGATCCCTGAATAAAATTTTAGTAGTCACGTGTAATCAATGGCCACTGATTGCAAAGACAGTGACCAGCAAAATATTAGTTATCACTAAAATATAAAAGGGCAAAATAATTTTAGTAGAGAAGTTAATTCCACCAGAGAAAATAGAAGAACAAAGCAACAGAAAACAGAGGGAAATGGAATTAAAATATTTTAAAATAAGTGGATTGCCCTGATTTTTTTCAGTGGAACAACAGCCCTTTATGCATGTTACGTTATCAAGGTCAAATTGTATCGTATTTTATAATGTTTACCAAGTGAAAAGTACTGACTCTGTGGAGGTTAAAAAGAAAGATGAATGCTATCGGATCAATCTTGAAGAAAATAATAGGCGCCCTATGACGAATATCCCGGTTATACTCGATCTCACGACTTTCTGAATTCAAATCAGCTGACTTACTAAACACCTCCGCGGTAAGCCCCCACGTATGTGTATAGAAATGTACACGGTATTTTCACGAAATGCAAGCATTGACTTACTTTCATTACATCTCGGGTGATTTTCTCGTATAGAATTGTTGTTACAGAATGAGAAATAATATTACATTTATTTATCCTGGCTACGCGCAAGATTCTGGTACGCGATCTCGCGAAGTGGATATACACTCCCATCAGCCTCACACTTCCAGATCTGGAGGCACCGTAATGTCGCCGCAATGTACGAACCGGCGGACAAGTGGCACAGTCTAGGGCTTCAGCACTCCAGCAATTTATATCGCAGATGCTGATGCGTGATACCCCTTACAAGAAAAATTTCACGCACTTTTAACCCAACTTTTCATCGGTCGTCAGCGCAGAGAGCAATGATGTACTTACAGGATCGACATCATCTGCGCGCATGACCTTAAGAGTAATAGCCCCGTTAGCGGGGGTTATTTTCTAAAAACATTGAGACACTATCTGAATAAAAATAACATCTTAGTTCTCACTTGTTTAGAAATCTAGATGCAAGTAATTAAGCTTATTTTATGCTGCATTGACCGATAAGTGGGCAAAAAGGACTCGGAAATGTCTGTCGTTAAGCTAGTCGTAACCGACGCGCGCGCGCATGAAGCGACGGCACGGTATTTACTGGTGGCGCTTTTCGGAGTATATATACATACATACACATACATACACACCTTTAAATAATGCCTTACTTATTCCGACTTGTTAGTCATAAAATGCCAATGAGGGAACTATGTTATTTCTATCTGATTTGTTGTTCCGTGAATCGCGTGTGTATTTAGTAATCTATAATTTTTGAAAATTACATTCTGTAATTGTTGGTGCTGCATTAGATCAGTTGTTTGATTTTATTTCTTTTGAGCTGGAGAAACTGTATTAGATATCGGGAACATTACTGAGGATATCACGATCTAATTAACTTATGACGATTGATATTGACCTGTGCCGCCCGTGGTTTGAATTCCTGTCGGAGGGGGTGAAATCATGCAGCCCTCCCCCATAACCTTCCAATGAAGGTTGATGACTAACGTCAAATTGTTAAAGAGTGATGATTCATGTTTTACCTTTTTGGTGCCTCCCTCAGTTCGACACCCAAGGCACATGCCCGTATCGCCTTCCCCAGTTTTTCACACACGAAGCTTGCAAATGGTTTGAGATCTCCATTAAGTCTGTAAACTGCCTGTATATTCCTTTTAACCATGCTTATACCAAAGAAATAATTACAGTTACCTAGCATTTCATATTTTGGACGTTTACCTCATCAGATTAGAACTGCGGATCATTGCTCCAATACTGCGGATGTTTGAACGAATTGCTGAAAAAAGATGATGATTTTCATAACAACGAAGTCAAGGATCACAGTTACGTAAAAACTTTATTTGCTCTATTTTCTTTTTAGTAATAGTTTTAATACGAAATTTACAAATAGGAGTCCTTACCTGAAAGATCAGGAGTTGGGGCACTTTGACGAGGGTGCTTCTGAAGTTTTGTTTGTAGACTTGCTTGCAACCTCCTTCGTAAACAAGTGAAAGATACGGAGATTAGGTCTGCATCGGTACCTTTGCTACCAGTGTACTAAAACTGTATCTATAAGTCTACTTCAAAATGTTTATAAATAATTAGTTGTTTATTACCGATCTCAAATAATAAAATAAAAGGAGAGAAAGAAGAGGAGTAAAAGTCCGTATCATTTCTGGGGCAAAGGTGTCGTTCGAATGTTTTCCCCACGCTACGCAAATTTTCACCTCATTTAACGGTGACCGGACTAATCATTCCCAATCATCTCTTTCTTCGAAAGTAGAAATTACCAAATCATTGTTTAACTAAATTAATACACCCATGAACTGTTTTATTATAATTATTTACCAGATTGAAAGAAAGAGAGGGTGCCTGGACACTCCAAATACAGAATACTTATTACATTGAATCGGAAGATCTCATTTTCTCCTTGTCTTCGGTAAGTAAATACCACGGGGACATTCCAGTCGACAACAGAGTTATCACAATATCTGAAGACCAAATAGCGATTACTGATATCGTCATTACTATTTCAGAACGACACATCGGATCTTTGCCCTGAGCGTATCTTCGCACCACGTTACCCGATGGATCAGCTTAAGGTTTCACTACCGATAATCGAACTAATCTGAAGGAATTACTTCTAAAATATTCCTCGTCAATTAACTGATACCGATATGTCCCTTAAAGCCCCGTAGTTACTTCTTGGAAGTTAAGAATTATTTCTATTTTCGGACGTTTAAAATCGGATGCTTTCTAATAGGACATAAAGTCTTATACGCTGTTTGTATGCTCTATTCTCACGACATGGAGCTATTCGGAAACTTTTCAATGGTGATGTATAATCGTGACAAATAAAACTCATTTAAACAAGCCCAAAATTTGGATAATTAAGTGTATACCTTTCAACATTGTCTTTCAGTTTCATAATGAGTAAATCTGTAAGGTAATAGAAATTTCCTTTTGCGAGTCGTTGAGGGGTTGTATTTTCTTCGATTGTAACGCCATGTGTTGTTCACTGATTGTTTTGTGCCACAAATGAATTTTTAATTCAATTTGTGAGTGCACATACTACACAAGTCGTAATTATTAAAAGTTTTAAATATCATTTTATTCTCGTATTGTACTTATTCTATAACATTATTACCGTAGTAAAATTATTTCAGAACATTGAAACCATCATTGCTTACTTCTATTAATATCTTTTTTGTATCCTCTACAATTATAATTTTGTGATTGCTTCATTTAATTTTTAATGAGAAATGTATAGAGTGATGACAATATTTAATCGAGTAGTTTCAGCTTTCTTCGTCGTGAGCAACATAAAATGAGAAAATATATATACTCGAGTCATTACGATTTGACTGTGATGATGAGACCGGTATCTCGCTCAGGTGGCTTGATTTTGTATTCCTTTTGCAGCAGTTGCAGTAGATTTGGGTCGGTACGGACGTTGAAGTGTGAGTAAATATACCTGTCTTAAAGTCCCGCCCAACAGTTGAACTTTTACGAATGTAAAACACAGACGTCGCGTTGGCTCAAATCGCCCCAACGCGTCACAGTCCTTGCGGAGTCGAAGCGGAGGACGCAGAACTCCACAGATGAGATGGAAGGAGCTGTAGAATTATTCACAACTGAATGTCTGTATAATGATTACGATATATTATAATGGTTATAAATATTCTAGGTTGGGAAAAGTGAACGATTTTTGTATTTTTTTAAACCAATAACATCAGTACATGGGGCGCGCCCGTTTATATTTGAGAGGAGCGTTTTTTTTTTCGAATATTCATGCTGTTTGTGGAAGGATGGTGATAGGATACAATTATTTTTATTTGTAATGAATTAAAAAATTTGTTGATATAAAGTAGAAGTATAACGTGGTAATTTTTGTGCAAAGTAGCCCCAGCAACCACAAATTTCAATGTCTTTAAAACAAATTTATGAGGAACTTTTACTCCGTATGGTTCATTTGAAATCAGAATATTTAAAGATCAGAATGTTTGTAAAGATATAAATTTTTGAAATATGTTCTTGGTTAGTATTGTAATATGCAATTTTAAATCTGCTGACTCCTAATTGCAATTGTATTTATCTATTGAATTAAAAAATGAATTCAATTTAATTACTTTACAAAAAGAAATTAATGGCTCTGTACGTTACCTTAGAGATTGATAAATAAGCAGATATCACTGTGATCTAGTGTCTGTATTTCTCGTTACGTAATAAACATTTGGGAAAAATATAGACTGAAGATTGCGTTTGAACATACATAGAGCTACAAAACTCTCTATGAAACGAAAGTCATTTAATAAATAATGATATAGATTGATTTACTAATGTCAAAGACTAAGCGAGGTAGTAAATCTTACTCTTAGGACTTAAATAGTAAAAAAAAAAATGGAGAGAAATTACTTCATCAGAGTCTGACAGAGCAAGACGGGAGGCCAATGTGTAATGCTGAACATATTTCCGAAATGGATGGGGCATATCTAAATTATGATAACACTTCTGTTTAAATTAGATTTGAACAGTATATTTATCGATACAGTCCAGGGGCTATTTTGTACCTCAGACTATTTTGACGATTTTAGTTCTTAGCATTTTTCTTGAAAATTGCATTCATCATGGAATGTCCCAAAAATCTACCAACAGTTAAACAGGATACGGAATGTATAAATATTTAAAAAATACTTTAATAGTGAGCATTCAATCTTTTATTATCAGTAACGTGAAAAGAAAGTAATTATACGTACTAATCTTGTACATACATGGTGACTAATACTCCTTGAACTTTGAGGCACAC
This sequence comes from Laupala kohalensis, assembly GCA_002313205.1. Lineage (NCBI taxonomy): Eukaryota > Metazoa > Arthropoda > Insecta > Orthoptera > Trigonidiidae > Laupala > Laupala kohalensis. The sequence continues at coordinate 613,683 of NNCF01128326.1, read as the reverse complement.
ATTTGTGAACGTTGTTATCCGTTGATCCTAATCGTGTGTAGAACAGCACTTATATCGGCAAAGAGCCGCACGTGCTGCGCAGTCGTGTGATTTTCGAGACGGCATGTGCGCGCGCGCGTGGCCAAGGCCGTTCCGAGAGGTAGACGCTCCGAGCCGCCACCGAATCGTATCCTAGCAACCAACACTTCAACAGGTTCGCGTAGCGGCACTGCGGCTCCACCCTCCAGAAAATGTGGTCGCATCTTTAGTGTGTAGAGAAGCTGCCTAATTGCTCAACATCACTTTCATTCGAGATTGGCAATAAATACAAATTTTGTAATCTAGATTAAATGAGGTTTAATGATAACCCAGGTAGCGTCTATGATGGGGACTGGAGTATGAGTGAAATTAAAATAAATAAAAAAATAGGTCAATTACCACTACTGATATATTTCTATCATCGAATGTATACTCTTGACTTGTAAATGAAACTACATATTTTAACTGTGTCAAGAGAATAATTTTGTTGTATCAGTATTGTTCATATTCAAAACTTAATATCTAAATGACTACCTTAATTTTTAGAAAATAACAAAGTGTGTTCGGTAGCTAAACTAATATAACACGAAATCATAAGAGTTCTTCTGTTTCTGGAAAATTATTCCTCATGAAAAGATTAAAATAATATAGCTGCCACAAACAAAATTAAAGAATATCGTTGGTTACTTCGAAAAAAAATTGTCCCATCTGAGCCATGACCACCTCAGATAAGCGTCCGTCCTCTGAATATTACATTGTGAGTGGTTTAATTAAATAGCGACATTTAAGCTGGCAGGAGAAATTTAATGTTGTGCAATATGTGCACAAAACGTTTGCTGAATCAGTGCATTTGTCGTAAAATAGTAAGAAAGAAAGGTATTAAAACAATGCGACGTTTACAACTCATACGCTACGCCTAATGATCCTTTTTGACTTGTCTAGTTACGACATAGAGCACATTTTTCTTTCGGATTAGAATAATGAAATGTAACTTTTAGAAATCCAGTGATGCACTTTCGGGGTTCTGTTTAACGTAGAACGATAGTTCATCTAAACGAAAGAAAGGTTTTGAGGTGACTTTGTTCCCTACGATCGCAACGCCGCTTTCCGTGCTAGTCTTTCGTGGCATTTCATTCCTTTGAGTGTCTCCCAATATATTTTGTTTTATTTCTCTCTTTTAAAATATAAACAAGTCACACCTGTTTACTTTTTTTACAATATTTACAGTACAAAAATATGTATTGAATTACAACTATAACTTCTTTGTAAAGTATGTTACAATTAGTATTAATATTCACAGCAAAACGATATTTTGGCTATACACCGGTTGTCATGAGGATTGATGTATCTTGAACAATCCTATCCTTTCAGAGGGATGTTTATGTCAGCTGATTCATCTTTTATACGAACCACCGAAAGCGTGAAAATTTGTTGCCACTCCGCTGTAAGCAAACATAGTCCGCGTCCGCTTATTTGCTATGTTACTATGGGTATCGACACAGATGTGTCGACTGTGATTGGTGTACGTAAGTGACGCGGGAAGGGGCAGTACCGACTAATCCTACTGAGTAGTAAGAGATAGTCATTGAGTGAACGATGCCGACAGACCACTACAAGAGAATAATTAGTGAGAATGTTGCCATTCATTCCGATTGAAGCCAATCCTTAAACCACTCGTTATCATCTGTTATTTTACGAAATAGCTTTTTTCACAAATTTTATTCAATATCTATTACTTTTTTATCGTATTTCCTTTTGTTTCTTGATTATTTTGCATGTTGTTTCATTCTATCCTCGTTGAAATGCAATATTTAAACTAGGTGATTGTAATTTTGTGTTAAATTAGTTTATCAAAATATTAAATAAAACTCCACCCCATCTCTAAGTATTATATTGAATATTATTTTTTACTGAAAAAATTGAAAAACTAATATAGTGGCACATACATATTTTTCATGTAGTATTTTATTAAACAAACAGCATTCTTTTCTTCGAGAAGTAGTACAATTGTGTAATTACATAAAAAATATTCATGTTAGTTGTGAGTTTTATATAAATAGTTTGAAATGAATCACAAGCGTTTCATTATTTGTATAATAACCCTAAAGACAACATGACATGAAAAAAATGTATAATCTGTTTAAACCGTGAATCACGAGAAATCCAGACTTGAGAAAAACGAGATCATATTCTTTCGTAGAAAGATGGAGTTTCCTGGTACTCTATAATGTAGAAGTGGCTGGCGGTGCATTGCGGACTCTGAGATATTCATATGTTTTGAAACCTATCCCTCGAGTGGGATTTGGCCCGCGTTGTCGCATTGCCCGCCACCAAGGGAACTTTGTGGTGTCACGCTGCAGGGCCCGACGGACTTCTGCGGCTCTGAAATGGTGCAGGGAGGCAACCCGTGTTGCATTACTGTTTGACGGGTTGTATCGGAACAGGAATGCTTGTTCGTGGGGAGACACTGAATTTACAACTGAAGCGTGACACATTTCGAGTGGCGCTACATCTAGATTAATAACCTGTAATTGTGTTTTCGCTATTAAGTAAATTTAATGACACCCCGCCGCATAGTTGGAAGACGTGGCTTTAATCTTTTGGTTCTTGTTATACATACTTCAAACATGAAACTGTTAGGAGGATTTGGCAAATATGAGATTGGAAATGGACGAGAAAAAGTACAAATGAGATAAATATGAAGTTTTGTGAGTCATAAAGATAGTTTCAGAAAAAATGGTGAATTAAAAAAAAAATGTTCACGAAGTGTTCACAAATTTTCAAGAAGGTAAAACTTTTATCGAATGTATAATGTACTAATTGTAATGGCGTAAAACGGTTAATGCTTCTGCCGAAGGTCTCTTCTTCGAAATCTGGACAAACAATGGGCGTTATTACACTCACCTCTGTAGAAGACAAAGGGATATCACTGGAAGTGCAAACTGAGGCATAAAATTTCATCCTCTTACACGTATTTACCTTGCAAAATCTTTGGAGTTACGAAAAGTGAAAGAAGAGGAAATTCTTATAATAAGTCAGTCCCTCTGCTGGACGATGACCGTTGCGAGAATTGTGTCAATGCGAAGAGGTCACCATCTTAACTCGTCAGTGATTGGTGGACGCCCGTGACGAGCCTCTAACTCCCCCATCCATTGGCTGGGTGACAATCATATTACTAATTTCATTCAACTATAAATATGGCATGATTAATTAGTAGTTAAATGTTTTAGTAAGCGTTGGTACACGATTTTAATGTCAATTTCTTTTTGTTCTTTACATTGATGGTAGTGGTGTCTAATTTATTCGAAGTGCTCTTTTTCGAGCATGATGAAGTTTAAAATATATTATATATTTCATTTTTAATAACTGCATTGAACATTTAGAAAGCGATACTTGAATATCGTTCAAGAACTGACAATTAGAAATTAATTACTAAAAGTTCCGAGTTCAGAAAATTTATCTCTGTAATGGTGCTACATTATATGCACTTGGTTAGGCAGAGGAAATCGAGGTGGGTTGAATTTTTAGTTTTCCTAATAATTTTCTTTTTTATTCGGAAGCATATTATACACTTTCCATACTTTGAAAGTAAAAATAATGTAAACTAGTGAGACGTTGGAAAAAGCGAACAACTCAACCTATTTCAACCCTCCTAGTGACGAGGTAAGTTGAAACAGGAAACAGCAGATTGTTAGAAAAATCTTCGTTTATTATGAGAAAATATATACTCATAATTGTTTCAACTTGTTTGAAATCCTTCGATAATAACTTACATACAGTATTTTCCTCTTCTTTAATTATTAATGCACATTTTCTTGATTATAGAAATTTAAACAATTCTTCATTGTAACTTATTTACTAACAAGTCTCCAGAAATTAGCCTTTAACTGCTTAAAACTTCAAATTATGTAGTTATATGAAACATTTATTGGCACCCTTTTCGGAACAAAATAACTACAGTCTTTGGAAGGTATAAAATAATTCAATCTTTGTTTCACTCTTTTTTAATAAATTTAGTAAGTAAATGGAATACTATCAGTATAAGAAAAGAACGTTTGTTTGGAGGAATAAAATTTTAGTGTTTAATATCTAAATGAATCAGACAAACCGGTAAATTTGCGGTTCCGGTAAATGAATACTCTCATGACATCTTTTCGGCGAGATGATGCTGGATTTACTCATTTACACCTGATATTTATTGTTCGTGTTTACTTCATTGATGATTAGTATTACAATTATTTTTTAAATCAATGATACTCCTATGATTGCGATATTTTGAGGATAATTAACATACTAGTACAATGGTAGTTTTTAAGTGATAGTAAATTTATTAAATTTGCAGTATGTAATGAGGTTATTGTTTGAACTTTACTTAAATATATTTTGGATCAATTGAGTACTTTGGTTTGTATATTTGCAGATTTGTAAGTTATATCCTGCAATGAGGATATATTAAAGAAATTATTGCTTATATAGTGCACAAGTCTATGACAGTAGCGTTCACTAAAAAATATAGGAAACCGAGATGGCAAGTCGTTTCCTTTCTACAGACAGTGTTCTGACGTCAGAACCTCTTTGTCGATTTCCAACTTGAGGAAGATGACTTCATGTATATGAATGAGGGAAGAGAACGTGCTGTTGTTTCGTGTTGTGAACCTGGTGACTAAATTCTGGCAACTGAAGTGTATCAGCGTTTCAGTTATCGTTGTATCAGATATGTTGGCACCTTTTAAACACGTAATTTTTTTTCAATGTACGTCCAACTTTGATGAATGTCGTCGTATATGTGATACGAAGAATCTTCAATTTACAATATACTCATCTACAATACGTCAAGCATTTTGTACTCGTGTTGGAAATCGGCATTTCCAATTATCTTCTAAGGATTGAGATCATTATGAAGAGGGAATAGGATAGTAGCAGCCCATAAGTGTTTTAATGTTTTCTACTACATTTCAAGCAATGAGAAATTCCTAGAGACTTTAAATACTGAGGAATAATTTTTGAAGTGATAGAACTTGGTGTATCAGCATGCGCGGTTCTAGGAATCTTCAATTTTGCATTATTTGGGCCACCAATATGTGGGTCAAATGAACAAGAAGCCAACATTCAGATTCGCATTATTTTTCTTAAATAAATTATTGTGTTGTAAAAACTTTTTCGGATGAAAATATTAAGTTAATGTGCTACCTTTGTTTGTGCAAAAGGATGCGGCAAATTTCTTTAACTCGGCTGTACGTGACAAAGAAAAGGTACACACATTTTAGTCTCGTTTCTCGGGAAATACAGATTTCAGAATGGAGTGTAAAATAAAGAGGACAGATTGTTCTATAGTTGCAAATATGTATTCTGTTTTTTTTTTACAATTTTGGAATTGCTTTTTTATGACACCTGCAATTTAAAGCATTACTGTAGTGTGATTTTTTGATGCTTTGTTTCTTTCTGTAAATTCGCATTTTAAGTAAATACTGTCTATATTTTAGTGATATGACCCATTTTAGAAGTATTGCAATTAGACAGTTGAGAATTGAAGACTATTTTGCAGCTCGCTCAATCTTTACTACTATACTGTACATTAAAAGTATTTGAATTATTCGGAAAGAGTCCTAGTATTTACTGCGCACTTACAACCTCATTGTATAATTGTGCAGAACTTTGTTACGCAAAGTCGTTTCGTCAACGTTATTTTTCCATTATTGGATTCTTTAAGTGCTAAGTTATACGACGATAAAAGTTGGTTATCTTCTTATCGAACGCTCACCCACAGAGTTGTGCTAACAAAACTCTTCCTTAAATTCTATTTTATTGGACGAGCAAACATTGAATATATTTCTTTTTTTCCTGGTTGCCTTACGTTTGGTCAACGAGAATCCCATCCATTAAGCGCCTTTCACAGTTGGTCATAAAAATGTGAACGGTGCTAGAGTCGTCAAGGATCCAAGGGGGTTTCGTAGGAGGCAAATAAGTTCCAGCAATGTCCTCAATGTCCCTCCAAGCCTCGCCCAGTATAGGGTTTCAATACACTTAAATAGTGTTTTTACTCGTAGAAGCGGTGGACTGCCGTATGTGTGTATAACAGCGACCATTGCCAGAAATAAGTTCTGATATTTCATCGATCTTTTTTCTTAGATCATAGACATTATTAAGTGACTTTCTACCAATCGACATGTTTTCTGAGTATCATGTTGTTTTCTCCAGATCCTACTATTTCTAATTTCACAAACCGTCGACTCCCTCGACAGTCAGAAATCCCTCGACAGAAATCCCTCGACACAGGATGTCTAAAAATGGCTCTGTGAACTGATAATACCTGAGAAAAATATCGACATATAAGAAGAAACTCAAGCTTCCTCCGACAAAGATAGTTAATTTCAACCTTTTGTAGATAATTATTTTCAATTTTTAAGTAATTAGTTTCAATAACAAATGCACTGCAGTCTTTAGAGTATTTGTCGAAAGAAAAGTTAAAGACTGATATTTGATTCTTGGAAAATATATCATAATTTAACTATAAAATGTTTATTTAATGAAATCTTCTCTTCCTAAGTGAATTATTGTGCTTAACAAATGGTAAGATTTCAAGTGAACGTCTTAATTAATAGTTTGAAATTTAGCGAGCAGGATCCAATCATTAAACCCACCGTGCATTGCCAAGAAATTTCCATTTTCATCCGGTAAACGTACATAGAATGGCAATTAATCAGACTTAGAGACTTTGTTTTGATAATCCAAATTATTCAGTTATTTTAAAAGTAATTTATTCTAATGAAAAGTATGACTAACAGTAAAATACTGTGTAGCGATTGAGATCATAAAAATGTTGAAGCAAGTAAGTCTAACGCAACGTCGACGTAAGCGATCTCATGGGAGGAAATATCTATCAATTTACTCATAGACAACAGAATATTCAAAATATTAGAGTATGGAAATATTATGATTATTTTAAGTATGATTTTATTATTATTATTATTATTATTATTATTATTATTATTATTATTATTATTATTTTACTTCTCCACTTGGCGCATTTGCTAAGACCTTATTTCAGAGTACCACCGAGTGCACACCGTGCACCTGTCTTCTTCTTCTTCTTATTATTATTATTATTATGCGTTCACTGCACGCCTCGACGTTTTCATAAAATGGACAAATCAACTTTAGTTTTCAATGGAATTGAACTATATGTTTTCTATTTATTTTGATCTTAAATCCTAGATCACCCTGCCTTTAACAATGTCAGTACAGGGTTCTGTTTTAATTAATTTCCTTTTCCGATCTTTTCTGGTCATTTGTTATATATTACTCCTTTTCTATTCTATCTTCATGGCAACCCGAATAGTTCCAACTTTTGTGACGTATTCTAAAAATAAATTGAATTTAGCTTCGTCTTCTATTAATTTTTACTTGCTCTTGCTATCAAATATGTCTATACGTTTGTAATCTGTCAGAAATTTAGCTCGCTTGTCGCCATATAAATCACATTCCCAAAGTACATCGTATTAATCATCTTCACCCTTGCCACGCAAACAATTTGTACATCCTTTCCAATCCTCTTTATATATGTACTAAACTTTCCATGGCCTGTGAGAAACTCGCTCAAAATCTTGTTTGGTGTTTTAAACTATTTTTTATTCCTCTCTTTGAAAGTTACTTTATGGATGTATGCATATGTTTCCCTACCTTTACATGTCTTGTCCCATCGACAATAATATTATACAACAATTGTCATAATTTGTGTTCAAAGTTTTTGTATATCACTCTATGGCTCCATACATCACAGCCATAACATGACCTGCCGTATGGCTCCTTTACACAGCTTTACCAGGTCTTCATTCCGAACATTGAATTTTGTACACCCTACTCACATTAATCCATAATATCTTTTTCGTTTTTTCCATTATGTAAGTCAGATGGTCACTAAATAATAATTTTTCGTCTTTCATTATTCCTAAGTACTCAAACCTGCGCACAACCTTTATGTTGCTATGCCCTAACCTGATAATCTGTTCTCGTCATTTCTCAACTGGCCACCCTAACCTCTTTGCTCTGCTTCTCTCTCCTGATATCTTCAATTTCATCTTTACACAACTCTTCTCACATACGTTGAGCACCTCCTGTCCCTTCTTCTCTAGACTCCCTCCTTGCACATACATCAGATCATCCGCGGAAGCGACGAACTCAATCATCCATCAATATTTTCCATAATATGGGACCACTACTGCTGCCTTGCGGACAACCGACTGACATCTCGCGTATAATTTTCTTTCCCAATTCCCATGTGTATGTATTTTCTCTCGAAATACGAACACAATATGTTGTATATTTCCGCTGGTACATTCTTTTCTTGCAAAATCATCAATATAATTTCCCAATCTGCACTGTCAAATGCTGCCGCTATACCAAGAGATTAACACATACCATACTTTTCTTCTCTTGTCATTACGATGTTTATTAGATCCTTCACGGCATTCGCTGCAACTCGACCCCTCCTGAAACCGTATTACTTACTGTTTAACAGCTGATCCTCTTGCAAATATGTTGTCAATATTTCTGTTATCCATTAATCCGGTACCTTCCCTAGAGTTGGTATGAGAGTAATTGGTCGATTTGATTTCGGGTTTGTTGGCTCCCTATCATTGCCTTTTAAGAACTGAAGTAAAATTTTTCAGCCAATTCTGAGACGGTCCATTTTTGGCCGATTATGAAAAGGATGATCCGTATGTACTTCTCGTTATGGCCGACTAAGAATCGTGGTAACGAGCCCTAGTGAGACCGGAGTCTACGTGGGTGGGTTTACGTACCGACCCTAATGCTATCTAGTTGATAGCTTAAAATGCTGCACCTGATCCCGCGTAACTACAATAAAAGGATGCAAAAATTAAATAATGCAAAGTGCAGCGAAAATTGCGATTTCGTTACATTTTTTGTCAATTCGGAAATAACACATTTTTATTCCTTCATTAATCGTTACTGCAGCACAAAAATTGTATAGGGTCATTTTTGCTAAAAATTTAATGTATATTAATATAATATACCAGAAACTTTTAGCTATACCTCATAGATTTCGAGATATTGCAAAAAAACAACAACAACAACAAAAAACAAAAACAAACTGGAAAGACCATTTCACCCACGCCTTCAAAAGGAAGNATAAGAGAGAACAATTTGGCGTGGGTTAGAACTTTTCTCTTTTAATGTTTGGGTATAAGTTTAATTGTACAGTACTCTTAGTACTTGCAACGTCAACAACGTCAATTTCACGTGGCTGTTGACGTTGCAAACACTCCTTCACGAGTAGGCACTCGGAAGTTGCGAGTTAAAACTGAGAGTACTTGCTAGGCGGGTACCTAACAGAGTTTTCACCGATCGATAGATGTTGCACCTTCCACCACGCTTATCCATCCATCATGCTATTAGCAATACTAAGCGTATTTTTCTGGATACAATGGCAGATACTACTTTTCCCAAACTGCTTGATGTAGGAAAGTTTTCCTCGTGTTTTATATTTAGCGTTAAAAATTACATCAGAACAGTTATGATTATTATATGATAAAAAACCTTGGAGCATCACGAAACGCACGTCCAATTCCCCACGAAGGCGCGTCAGCGTTTTCAAATGTCAGAGCTCATGTAGTGAAGGCATATCCTTTTCAATTAAATGAACCAAATAGCTATTTTTCTTGATGAAATACTGTTATCTTGGAAAGGAAAAGGTGAAAAATGAAATAATACGGAGTCATCCACACTTCTTTTAATGCTCTAACGTACGATTCTTCATTTGTGGATTTGCTCCGTCCGGTTACGCAGAAAAGAAACAAAAAGTCTAGGGAACATTTGTGTATTAAAGTATACGATGTTGATTGTGTTCATATTACAACGTCCGTACGAATAGAGAGAAATTGCAGTATTTGATAAACGAAAACTACCAAACTAACATCGTTTAATATGCATCATATGTACAACGTCAATAAAGTTCGTTTACTAAGATTTCTGTAATTAAAAAAATGGGGCTTCATCGAAACCTTTTAAAATGCGTAGTTATATGTAGTTGTTGACTATGTACAAGTGTCACAACTGAAAAATCAAAACAGAAAGTTGGTCTAAAGAGGCATTCTGAATCCCAACGCTTGGCAATAAAGTTCGTCCAGTAGAAAGAACAAGAATATTCCAGCTGTTTCACACACAATTCTGAGTCAGTGACGCCAGAGGAAGCAAACAGCATATATGGGCAAGCAATTCGCGATCGTTATCAGTGCTAAGCGGAATCATGGCAAGGGGACGCGCTACGGATCTTGTGGTACTCAATCAAATCACACAACAGCACCAAAATGGTATTTTGCAGCGCCAAATTGACCAAACTTTCCGCCTGAAACGATCTACAGTATTATAAAACGTTCACTATAACTGGAAATAGCTGCTAGGGAAAGGCTCCCGGTCGAAAACTAACATTGACGGGTAGTGAAGTACGCCTATTTCATCGACATATTCGTAAAAATAGGCTCTTGGCAGTTGCAGGCCTAGTTACATGGGCAAGACAAAGATTTGGAAAGACTATTTCGAAAGCATCTACGCGTCGATATATCAGAAGATACGTACTCTACAAAGCGAGAAGTAAGTCATTTCACACTCCATCGAATAAACGTCGGCGTGTTGCGTGGGACAAATTTCACTTCAGCTGGACTCCATCTCTGTAGAAAAAAGGTACTGTGGACAGATGAATCCATTTTTCAGGTTTCATATGGAAATATTGACCGAAAAGATTATTAGGAAGAAAGATGAAGCTAACGATCCATCCTGTTACAAGCGCGTGGTTCTTATACCAAACCCTGTAAGGGTGTGGGATTGAATCGCAGCGAATGGGTTGGCAACTTTTGAACGGATACGATAAAGGCTCCAGACTATTTATGCGTTCTTGACGTGAATCTACGTATAAAACGTGTCCCTGTTTTAGAGTGGCCAGCCGCAAGTCCGGATCTCTCTCCTACAGAGAATATTCGGAGAGCTCTTAAGAGGAGGATGGCCCAACGTCGTTCCCATACTATACAACAATTACAGGATTATCTGCGGCAAGAATGGGGAAAAATTCCTACAGACACATTCAACCGTTTAGTGTCGTCCATGCCCAAACGTCTTGCTGCAGTTATCCGCCGAAAAGGTAACGTCACCTCTTGGTAATTGAACCGAAATAACATTTTCGACTTTCGTTGTGCAAGGGAATACACTTGCATCGTTTATCATAGCTATCTGTTTTGCTTCAAACTAACACAAAGGATGTTACGATGTAGTATTCAAAATATTAAATGTTATTAAAATATTTCTTCTGCATACACGTTTCGTTGTTGTTGTTTTTTAATTTCGTCATTTCAAGCTATTGCTTACGTGAACGAACTTCATTGATTTTGACGTTGTTTGTATATAAAAGCGAAATACCACTCAAAAAGCGAAAATCACGAAATATCAGAAATTGTGAAACCTGCAAACTTGAAATTTGGCATGACTGTTCCTTTTAAAGTGTAGACATTCGCTAAGCAAGAACTTTACGAAAACCCATCCCTAAGGAGGTGAAATGGGGGCTGGAATCGTTTATGTATCCCTCCACAACTCTGGAGTGTCTGGAACAATTTTAACTTGTTATATTCATGACTGACTATCTGAATACAAGTTCTGCGGGGATGAGATATCCCTGGCACCTCTAGGGGGTGGGAAGAGGGTGACATGTAAAAATAATGGAAAAATTGGATATTATATTCGAAACGATAGTTTTCGGTACCGTTGAGGTTGATAAGGACATCCCCGATGCCTTCTAAGTTCACATCAGCCTACATTGGAGATAGCATCCCTGAAGTTGGCGTGGGAACGGAGAACAGATAAAAATAATAAAAAAGAACGGATACTGATGTTAAATACGTCATTTTTAAGACGAAGAGCAGAGTCACCCTCTCATTACTGTTGAAGTCTACGATCACTCCCTATGAGTGTATGTAATCCCTTTGGGATGGGGTGAGAAAGGGAAGAAATGTAAAAATTAAAGAAAAAACTGATAAAATAACAGCCACTTTTTACGAAATTTATTTATAATGTACAGAGATTTTTGTTTTTGTGAATGAAAAGAGACTAGTAAAAGAAACAACGCCTGGTAATCAGCTGGGATATAAATTTCATATCTATTGATGCTTGTATTTATTCTAGGATAGCCTTCAGTTGGTGTTGTCGAGAAACTTTTTCGTAATTACATCAGGTAAACGAAGAGGTAAGGGATACTCAGCAGTACTTTCAAACCATCAATATTCATAGATACAATTGTCACTGGATATCAATAAGAATGTGAGAAAGAAGAAAGTTGAACACATATTACTAAGTACACGCGAGCAAAACTGCGGATACTCAGCTTGTGTTTGAATTAATTTGTGACATATGAGCTCTGATAATGAAATATTACCAGAGACCGGGATTCGTTTAAAATCCTTCGTTTCATATGATATTTTTTATGTTGATGTGAGCCAACAAATGATCCAAATATCGAATTGACACAACGCTCTTTAATCCGACAAATTTGGTAAGAAAAGAATTTATCTCATGGAAATTATCCTAAATCGCTACGCAAAATGTATATTTCTGCTTCATTTTTTGTTGCCTTGATTCGAGCATGTATCAAACTAATAAGAAAATTGAAATGTAATGAACTAATGATGTACATTATCACTATGACGAATTATATGATATGATTTGATATATTTTTTTAAATTGTACACATTACTGTTCATGAAGTTAACCAAAATATAGTCGTTTTCTTTAAACTTGTTTGCGATCCTGTATTATCTATAATTTAACGGTAGGAAATTTTGAGTTTTCATAACTCACGCACTTTTATAAGAATCACTGTTGAAATTGTAAACGTGTCCCAGTGGTTTGAATCGTTCCCTCCTCGGCAGCCTCACATATCTTCTCGTAGTCTGATAAACGCATATCTTCACAGAAACAGCCTTTCTACCTAACCGACTAACTTGGCGACTCTCACGTCCAATGAATTGCTACTAACTACCCAAGAAGGACTTTCGTGAAATAAGCGTGAATTTGCGTTCGCAAGTGATCGGTGAAAATTTAAAGTATCATGCTCTTGTATAAGCTCTTGTCTAAACCGTTCCAGGCAACTTCGCTAAGTTTCGTATGTACCCATCAGGTACATGGAACAGGTTAGAATACTAGATAAATCAAACATACAGGCACTCATCCATATTTATCAGAAGATAACACTATTTGCTTGAATGAAAGTTGCGAAACCCCCTTTTACCTACCACATGATGCATTTGACTCATGATTTAATTCAACAAATTATACAATTTTTTTATGGATTTAGAAGATATTGATAGACGTATATAGTTTTACTGTTAATGCAATTATCTAAAATATGCTTTAAACATTTTCTCACACGTTTCATACCTTACAAAAGTCGCGGTGACTCTAACGCAGAAGAGTTAAAGCGAGTACGCATGGGCAGCGAAGCACGTTGTGGAGACGGGCGAAGGCCAGGGTTGGCCAATAGGTAATCATGATGGGACGCAAGAGGTCGTACGGGACATTTCAGAGCGAGTGAACCTTTGACTTTCTGTGTAATGAACGCGGAGGTGGTGCGCTATGTTTATTACGAATAGTCGTATTAGTGAAACATTTGGTAACGAAGAATAGCAGAATTAAGCGGCTTTACCACGTATCGTAAAAATCACAATATTATACATTTTCTGTATTTTTTCTGTATTATGATTTTGTGTAAAATCAAAACTGAAATATATTTCGTTGTCTTGAGAAATTTTCTTTAGTGCTATCACAAACACTTTAATTTAGTTACTGCAAAAGCCGGTGAAACAGGAAATGAAATTGTGAATCCCACCTTGCTATCCGATACAAAAACCGTTATCGCGATTAAGATAGATCTTGGCACGCGGATGAACGCAATATCTCTTGACACCAGTTTTAGCGTGTGCGACACAAAAGTAAGGAGAGCGGTTGCGTATAGCCAGTTGACACATAAAATTTGACACGTTTACATGGATCTACGATTGAAACTTGTTTTGGGCATATTATTATTAAAAATAATTTATTTTAGTGTCTGTGTTAAGAAGTATTATTAAGTTAATTAGAATAAATGTAGCTTTCGTGAGATGAAAATAAAATCGAATTTACATTATTCACTGAAAATTAATTTAATTTTATATTTCTTGGACCACCTTCCCGACCATGTCCATAAGTCAACCTCTTTTTCCATCAAGAAAAAAAGAAGAATATTGCTAGTGATGGATGTACACATTTTGTGTGTATAACTGAAGAAAAAGAATTTACCAGAAACAGCACACGTCAAATGAATGTTCACCTTTAAAATTAACTCGAGACGCGGAAATATTTTAAGCGCTCACCAGGATATCGTCATCCCAACCTCTGCTCGTTGCTGGCGTAAGCCACAGAATCACAACTGCGGAAGCTAATTAAATGTTGACCTTGTAACAGGTTACTGAAAATCGCTTGTATATTTTCTTCTTCCTTATACGCATTTATTAAACGTTATTGATGTTTCACGTCTGTTCTTCTGAACATTACTAATAAAGAAAAACGGCCCGAGTTGTTTTAGCAGACAGTTTATTTTTTAAAATAAAATTAACTTAATAAACTTAACTTAATAAAATGCACATGTCACAATTTGAACATACAAAAGAACACTACTTTTCGTCTCTAATGTGAAATCTCTTCAGGTGTGCTGGTTTATTGCTAGCGGGTGACTTTTTAAATTGGTAGAAAGAGATGCTGCAGAAATCTTAGTGTTACAAGATCACACAGATTATTTTTAAATATTCAAGCACGAATTCAAAATACGAATTTAAAATTTGTCACTCGGTGGCAATGAACTAGCACACCTAAAGAAGTCTCACATTAGTAACAAAACCTAGTGTTCTATTTTATCTTTAAAATTCAAATTACTTTTAATTTAAATTTAAATTTAAAATTAAAATTTGAATTAAAATTAAACTGCCTGCTAAAAACTCGGGTCGTTTTTCTGTATTAGTTATGATAAAGTTTTCTAAAACCCACTGTAAGTGCGCAGATACACTTCAGAATTGACGGTTTTGAAGTATGCCTGGAATGTTTTCTCTTATTTGTTTCAATTTAAGCTCTTTTAGCAAGAAAACCAATAGCAATAATATTTGTTTTACGTATGATTTCTGCGAAGTCCATCAAAATTACGTAATTATTAAATCCTCTGATATCAATTTTTCTTTAGCGCTAAAAATTGAACTTGACGAAAATATGGAAGTTAGCCACCTGAACAATTTAATGAAAGGCGAACTTGAAATAGTGCGAGGCACTGTCAGGTAAACCTCTAATTCCGCGTTATGGAACTGGTGTACCGGATTACGTCAAAAGTAACATTACTCCCATGTAGTATGAAAAATTCGCNATATATATATATATATATATATATATATATATATATATATATATATATATATAATTTACTTACATGAGAAAAGTATGAATAGAAATAAGTGATATAGGAAATCAAATAGGTCTACATTTCGACATGGGTTGCTGCAAAATAATCTTGAAATCCTAAACATGCAATAAAAGTTTGTGAATGCATGAACAACTCGGAGTGAAAATATTGTTGAAAAGTCGTATACAGACGAAATTTCGGAATGCAAATTTCCTTTGTTACAATATTTCATCTGAAAAAATTCTTTAGAAGGTAAATATTCTTTAGGAGGCATTCTTTGTTGCTATTTTTACGAGAGATTTCAGGGTAAACAAAAATGTACAGATTATGTACTGAATTCTAAATACTGTTTAGATTTTGGAATGGACACCGACAACTGTTCAATCTGGGACGTTCAGTAAAACGTGGTGACTCTTGCGTCCAAAACAATTTAATAAACATAATAGATCTTGACTTTTCTCTTTTGTATATAGAGTTTGTGTTTAAGGATTAAATGATTCATGCTTCGATAGTGTCAAGTCAGAAATAGTGATGAAGGCCTGAAATTATCCCAGCGGGAGAGAAGATAATTAGTGGGAATATTTCCGGATATTATCTCAATGCCCTTTTAATTTCCCAAGAAGTAGGAATTTATGAATGTTTTGAGTTTTAGGGTTTTCTTATCCCTATTTACGTCAATGAACCGTAAAGGCATCATAAACAAAAATAATGAAAATAAATTTGTTTTACTTATCTACTCATGTATAATTATATTATTTTTCCGTACTAGTACAACTATAAATATGAATTCTTACATGTTTTTTTGTCAGAAAGATGTACATCGTATTTAAATATAAATATTGCTGTTTATATTGTCTTCATAAAATATATTTTCCGATAAAAGACATTTTACGTCATAGAAGAATGAAATTTCCTTTCGAAAAAGTAGTCTCACTGACTGAAAATTAACCATGAGCTTAACTTTCTCTCCTATTGTGCTGAGGTACGGCGCACTTGGTCGACGCGGCGCACACTTTGGGAACCATTGGAGTGGTAGAATACGCGTAGGATGCGCATCTCTAGAGTCGCGTCACTTGTGCCACCATACTACTTTCGAAGTGACATGCAAGCGGTTCGTAAGATACTCTTGTATCCATCGTGTCCCCGCGGAATTACTCGTTTACTCCTAATTTTTTACTCGAAACAGTTCGGCGGAAGAACGGCTCTGCAACACGGATGTCAACGAGAGCACGTACGGACAGGACTCGCTGCCTGTGGAGGCAGGTAGCAACCAGTAAGTGATCATGGCGGTGCGGGAGAGGTCGTACGCGGGAAATTTCACAGAGACTGAATCTCTGATTTCTATGTGATGAACGTGGTGGCAGTGCACTAAATTAACTACGTGTGAATCATTTGGTAGCGATGAAGAATAGTATCAAATGGCATTACCACGTACTTCACGAAAAATCGTTAATAAACATTATAGACTTGTATTTATAATAATCTATAATGATATGTGTTTTTCTGTTAGATTTGGATATTTCTATATACTGATTTTTTTTTCTTTGGCGCTATCACAAACTACTTAGAAGCCGGTGGAATGCATTATCGTAGCGGCCAGGAGTGAAATTTGTGAACTCCTATCCGATAACTGAAGACATTATCACGATTTAGACTAGGCGACCGGTCTCGGAGACACGTCTCGGAGACACGTCTCGGGGACTCATCGCTTCATTCAGTTAAACATAGTATTAAATGGATATTCCCTGAATGCTCTTACACAAAGAGACATGAGTCCACTGTCTGCAAGACCGGTGTCTCGAGGCGCCCACTAGAGCGACGTGTTTCCGGGGCAAAATGAAAACTTCCGAGTACCTACTTGAAGGAGTGTTTGCATCGTCAACGGCCCGGAGAAAATTGCGAGGGACGGAGACTCGAACCCGGGTTCTTGCTCTGGCCGCAGGTGTGCTATCCACTGCTGAGAGAAAAAGAAAATTAGTTAAGATATTATGAATGTTTTTGAAAGTTTGGAGAAGAAAATAACAACTGACTATTCAAATTGAATACGTATTTTAAAGTAAATAATAGAATAATGATACAATACGTACTTAAAGTGCAACATGACAATTCTTAAAAGTTCGGAAAATAACATTTGTCTCATAACCTTTTTAATTTCTTTGGGGCTACTTGGCCTCAGCGGCACGTGTGAAAGGACCCAGCGATGTGTCTAAGAGAGCGGTCACCTAATGTGAATCTTAGATCTTTGAGTACGTGATGAAACGCAAATTCGTTCACGTGCTCCTTCTCTTGACACTCCTGTTCTATTACATACCGTAAAATGGGGTAAAATGGAACACTTGTGATCTCCAATGTCAAATTTGGGTAGATATTGGTTTAGAAACATTTGTACTAGAAATTTGGATCTCATCGTTTTCGCATGTGTTAAACCAAATTTCAGTCTTATTGATGTGCACCAACATCTGAGATGTTTGTATTATAACGAATTTGTTACTAAAACTTTATTTTGGAAGTTTTATTTTATGTACTTTACATTGCACACAATATCACGTATTTCAAATCGAAATCATGATAATCTATGTGTATTTTAATGTTCCAATGTTCTCTCTCCCTATTCCATCTTACCGCATCGCTGATTCACGTGACTAGCAAATCTCCAAGATAATAAGCTTTGGATTGCTTATTCCATGGGCCAAATTTTAATGTTCATATAGAATTACATTGTTTAAGACCATTAGAATGTGAAATTTTATTACTCAAGGACACGGATCGCGTCAAAATAGGGGTTCGGTTCCGGGAGTAATTTTTAACTTTGAAAATATGTTTCAGTTGTATTTATTAATTAATACAATCGCTAATTCGAAATAATTTTTGTATCGTTCAAATAAATTTAACGTGTTTAAATTCAAATAAATTTAATCGTTCAAATAAGTGTTTGTTTTATGTGACATAATTTGTTTTACTTGTATTTAGGATATACATTTTCTTATGTATGATTACGTTTTGCTTAGCTTTTTAACTTGGTATACTTGGTAATTGTGGTGCTTTAGCAACATTATCAAAGCATGATAAATTAAAAGTCGTTTCTATGTTGCTCTTTTTTTTTTATATATTTATATATATTTTTATATTTTTTATATTTTTTTCTAATACCAATAATAAAAAAATGAGCAACATAGAAACGACTTTTAATTTATCATGCTTAGCTTTTTAATTCAAATTGTTTTAGTCAATTATTTATATAGGTGGTGCAAGGTTCTTGGATATTCTCATTCAAGAGAAATATGTGTTCTGAATAGACTCGCACTTCCGGTTCCATTGTCACCGAGTATGTGTCGTTAATTTATCAAACATGAGATCAAAATGGACTACAAAGCTATAACATTTTCTCTAAAATATGAATCGTTAGCCACTGTTCTCTTTGAAATACAATACAGGTGTATTATTGCTTGAAAAATACAGCTTATTCTTGATTGTAGAGTTATAAATATAGAGACTCTTTTTAAGTTCATGGATCCCATCGTTTTCGCATAAAATCGTAGACGGGACCTCGAGCTTAACGCGCTCATTCGCTTACCAACTGCGCCACCCCGTTTACCTCTGGGACCAGTCTTCCATTGACATTCAATTTGCGAGACCCACATATTAGTTTCCTAGTCTATGAGACCACCTGAGAGGTCCTGAGTCTCGCAAGTTGAATGTCAATGGTAATAGACAGTGTGAAAAAATTACAAATTTATAGTTCCCGGTCATTCCTTTACTCGTTAATACAACCATTCAATGCCAGTTGCAAAGAGATTTTCTTCCATGAATTACGTGAGATTTATTTATGAGATAAATATCTACTCAGTAGGATCTATTTATTTATTATCATATAGTACTCCTATATATATCTTTTCGAGGTTTATTTTTGTGATCTTGTATGATTGGTTTCTGTTTGAATCAACTTAGTTGGAGGATACTCACATTTTACCCCATGCATTTCCACACATATCATTGGTTTTATGTTGTCTGAACATAGCTCTTATTTGCTGGTTTAAAGCTGGGTAATCTTTAATTCGGATAAGAAGTCATGTGTCCTGTCACTGTTTATGGATTTATTTTTTAATTAGTATAAAATATATAATTTCAGTTCTCTCATATCAGACGTAGAGTCGAGTTAGGAGGTCAATAAAAATTAACCACGCCTTGCTATTAACCATGCAGCATTGATGAAACAGTTTCTCATTTTAATCTGTTTTACAAGGGTAGTATGAGTTTAGATTACGAAAACATTTTGAAATTTCTTTCACTGGAATTAAAGATTCATTTTTTTTTTTTCGTTTATAGAATATCTATTGTTAAATGTTTTATACATCTACAAGACTGTTCTACATATTACAAAATAGTTTTTAAGCGCTCTGTTATTAACGTAGGTATGATTGTTTTCTCCCCTAATAATGTATTATCAAGAGAGAAATCGAAGTAAATGAACTGCCCATAAACAGAACTCTATTCTGACCTAAACAAAAATAGACACTAAAGTATTGTTTTCATTCATGAATTACCTTCTACTTAAATCATGTTGCTTGTCCCGTTGCAAAGATGAGATAATCCCAGGGGAATTACGAGTGTGTCGTACACCAATCTTTCCGCATCTCCCTAAGGCGAATGATAAATGATTGATACATCAAGGGTGTGAACTTGACCGACTACATAGTTACCCCGAGTTCTTCATTTTTATTTTCTCAGTGGATCTCAAGAGATTCCATACATTAAAGACGATGTCACCGTGTCCAGATTGTTTCACAAAAAGGAACTTTAAAAAATAGGCATTGATGCATACAATTATTTCGTACCAAACCGACTAATCGCAATTTCTTTACATTTTAAAGAATTTTACGGGTCACCAACCCTAGGCTCCTGACTACGAATCATGTCTTGACAAATATACAATAATGATCATTAGACGTTATACAATCAATTCCAGTCTTACATTTGCAGGTAGCGCGACCGGCCGAACAGTATTCTGCTCTTACCTGGTATTGACCACCTGCTCTTTAGTGCACTCTTACAGAATTAAAAGTAAACTGTTCACAACGAAATCTAACACGGGCAAATCTATAAATTATGTTATTTTGTAGCTACTTCAAGAATTTAAAAATTGGTTGTTATATAAATAACTGTAAAAAGTAATAATTTATATTTTAATAATGCAAAGGTATTTAACAATATATTGGAGTTTCAATTTTTATCCTACGTTGTTTGGCCACGAAACTGTAAAATTAACTTTTTCAGCCAATAACGAAAAAAAATTATTGGTCTAAATAAATATCTTTAGATCAGAAGTTTTTAAGAATATTGTTACTTCCAAAAACATTTGTTTCCAAGGTTATTTTGTTTTTGACTTCGTCGTAATGCGAGACCAAAATATCACATTTACGATGGAGATAATTTATCATCAGTCATAAAATTCAATTATGTTTAATTGAGCAGTTTCGACCTCGACAAAGGCCAAAGAGTTTGTCTGTATGAGAGAAAAAACTCAGATTTGTGATTCCAATAATTCCTCGGTTCTTATCTTTCTCTCTACCTCAAAAATATGAACTGATGCCATTGTTCCACAACACCAATTAGGATGTGATAGTCTGTTTGTCGTGGTCCTACGAAACCATTTTAAAGAATGTCTTTAGAAGGTACAGTAGTCAGAGAGAAGAAGTAAAGTATACAAATGAGATGAAAACAATACATACAAATTAAGGAAAAATAAACAAATACTTATAGAATTATTAATTTCGGATTACTGATTCGAGGATTGTATGAAGTATTATAGTGAGAAGAAGACTGTATAAATCAATAAAAAATCGCAACAGTAATTTCTTGCAGGTAACTAGGCGATAGCAAAAAAATAACGAAACATTGTGACCTAGTAATCATGAGAAAATGTTATAATCTTCTTATTTCAATACCAATTCTAAAACTACTGAAACGTAGAGAATACTCGTATATGTATATTAAATGCGTGATAACATTTCGTACCAAGTGGTGAATTAACTCAGGAGAGTTGGCCACTACTGTTGCAATCAGAGAAAGTGTTTCAAGAGTTAAAAGAAGTTATTACGGAAATGACGCATGTTCGGAATAAAATCAAAGAAGATATAGGATAGTAACTGTAGCCCGACTCCAACGCGATAAAGATGGACGTAAACAACTGTGAAAGAGAAGATTCCAATAAAGCGACACAATAAAAGATAATAAAGAGGCACAGTAGAAGATTCCAATAAAGAGTGAGTTGCAAGAGAGAACCATTATGAACGAGACATCACCTCACTTACATACACGGTCAGTTCACTGTATTTCTGTGGAATTTGTCATAACATTTGTAATCGAGATGTTTTTACACGTTTGTGTTATATATTTAGTATTTCATAAAAGAATGCGATTCACCACAAGAATGTATTTAGACTTTGTAGAAAATGCGATTAGACTTTGTTATAAGTTCTTAATTGTTATAAAATAAATGTAAGAATACAAATATTATTGTGCTTTTTTAACAAATAATTTATTTAAAATGTGAAACGATCATGAGGGGTTAGCCTCATGAAAAAATAACACTAAATTTCTGAGATTTCTAAACATCTTGAGGACTTGTTAGCAGCTTATATTATTCCCCTTAGTACACAGCACCTAACACAAAACCTACCTCGCATCATATTACTCATTATTCATCAGGTCGACATATACATTTTTCTGTAATCTATATTTATAAATTTACGTAAGGTTTACCTGCGTAATATTAATAATAAAATAATGAGTTTGTAGAGATTAGTTATCATGGCGATCACGTTGAAGGTTATGCGTCGTAAATATTTGTTCTATAAAGTTTCCATTGAAATAAAATTTTATTACTTTCTAGGTTTCTGGGCATGAAAGTTCGTGAAGTAGACATACTTCTAACATTGAATGTTACAGGAGATTCACAGAGGTTTAAAAAAATGCATGTTATCGAACAATTCGTGCTAGTGAGGTTTGCGATAGGTTCCTCTGTATTCTATACGCGTTTATGATTGAAATTTGCTACAATGTTTGTTTCTTAGCTGTTCGCACGCCATGGCTTAGGTTGCTGAGCACCTCAAAAGTTTATCAACACTTGATGAAATTTTATAAATAGTAACTACAACACATCTTTCGTATTATCACCACTTTCTTGGGAATATTTTCCCAAGAATATATTACCAAGATTTATGAACCATTTACCCTGCTAAAATAAATGTAGAAGAAATGGTGCATACAATTGTTTAACAGATTGCAATTTTCTTGTACCTTTGCCCCCCATCATGAGAAAGTTATCTTCAACTTCTCTCGGCGTAGTATCTTTTCTTTACATATTTGTAAAAGAAGAAATCAGTTGTCAACGACATCTTTCTTCTTGAGTTACACCTAGGGAGTTGTGCAATGTACATATTTGAAAGTTGTTGATTTTAAAAATATTCCAGTTCACAACATTTTCGTTCTCCTCGAAAGACCTGAAGCGAAACATAGATTAGGACCAATGATGGCAAGAGACACAAGGCCAAGAAGCAAATTAGACTGACATCATAAAAGTGTAGTTACGATGAAACTACTGAACGGATTGAAACGAAACTGATAACGGTAATATACCTTAGAGAAAAGGATGTTTCATTTTGACGCAGCAGAGTTTGGAGAAAGAATCGAATCTACAAAAAAATGAGCAGTTGATGTTTTATTTTATGTATGGACTTTTCATCAAAAGCTGTGCGTTTTATTTTGTTTATTCATATACATAATTTTTATTTTCGGGAAACGCCAAGTACTTTTGATATGAGTGAACGTGGCATAGTTTCTAGATTCTGGAGATTTAAATTACTTTGTATTCCATACTAATATATTCCGTACTAATACATAATATTTCCATCATTACCCTTTTCAGAGCTGCTGCATTGTATTCAGCATGTGAATATCACAATTTCACTTTTAATTTATTTTCCTTCTAAGATATATGCATGTCTTAAATCGTGCTCTATCAGTTTTAATTAATTTATTATTATTATTATTAACGATACTTTAAAATGCTGTTACAAAGGAGGAATGCGTTTATTTTATCTCAAAGATAACATTCTTTCTAAAAGTTGAAGTGTGTCATAAATTTTACTATCATTTTGAATGTTTAAATTGTGGTTTGTCTCGCCAGGAATACTTGAGAGCATAGTTAAAAAGATAATTTGCGATTAGTTAGACAGTTATTTATTCACCTTTGTTTTAAAACGTGATTCGTAAGTTTGCATTATCATCCGAGTGAAGTTAGGTCAACCTGATAAGCGGTTATCAAATTTACTGTTACATGTTCAAGATTTTTCGCATTGCTAGGAACATAATAATGGCAACGAAAAAAGCTATTCAGGGTTCATAAATACTGAAGAGCTGTTGCAAAACTGTCCTTCAGCCTGCATTCGGTGTACGACGTACTTCGAGTTGAAGTGATCTGTTTGTGACTAATGCCTTCTTATTACCCTTTAAAGAATCCACTCTATAAGTATGTCAGATAGTAAGAGGATATCCTTTTCATACAAGATACAGTAAATTTAAAACTTAAACTTCAAAAGTTCTTGTGACTCAAAATTTCTTACTCTTACATAAATTAAGTCAATCGTATGCGGTTCCGCTATGACCACCTTCGTGTTTAGGAAAATTGGAACCGTTAAAGTCTTAAGTTGGATCAGGAATTGAGGTCTGGAAATGGAAAAGGTTTTTAGTGACAAAACATGATTTTACCGGAGACAAAAAAAACTGATTAAACGTCATAACTGATTGTGAAAGATTACGAAAATATCACCATAGACTAATTGATTAATGTTGCAACTTAAAAACATTGAATTTTATCCAAATTGAAGAACTTGGATTTAAGTCACATGACGACGACTTAAACCCAAATTGAAACGTAGTGAGCTCTCCACGGAAAATATAAATATAATTAGTCTATAAAAGATCGTGAGTTTTTAATTATTTATTTAAGTGAAGAAGTTTTGTTGAAACTGCTGTAAAGTGCCAAATAATTAACATTTGGAGAATATTCAACATTCTACATGTGATTACAAAAAATCTGGTGTATGCTCCACTTAACTTTTCAATTATACTTCACCTTCAAGATCACGAAAACGGTGTAACGTACAGGAATGCGGTTTAGCAATATGTATGCAGAATTAACTGACCAATCAAAATGCTTCTATCCATATTTTCAAAATTTTGCATTGTAAGTAACTGGATGGAGAGCGCGGCGTGGAAATGAAGTCTGTATGAGCTGACCAGAAATTGCGTTATATTCCCAATGCATTCAAAGTGAAATCCCAAGTTTGGTTTCGATACATCAGTTTGTTCATAAGTTATCTGGGGAACAAAATTCTTTACATACATACATATATACACATACTACATTGGACATCATTGCCAACATTAAAAAAATAGACTGTCCTGAAACCAATTCACAAAGATATCTATTTTTTTCGAACTATTGCAATACTTTCCTTATACATTCTGTGTAATTGGAAAGTGAAAACGCTCCAAACATTACGGGTGGTTCCCAAGAGCTAAGCCTGTAACCATAATTTTGTCTTGCGTTACGACAAATTATTAAAAAAATTGTAAGAAATATGTTATCGATATCCCTGGCTGTGATTGCATAATATGTTGTCTTCGCGATTATGTATATGCTTCGGAAATAGTTTGATCGCAGTTAAACAATCAACAAAACTTGGCCCCTAAAACCTATTCTGTTTACATGTCTCAATTTAGGAAAAACTGCGACTTAACAAATACAGATCCAAACTCTGTAGTTCGTTGAACTTTACATGCACTCGGATTTGGGACAAGTTGTTACGTCTGTTCGGATACACAGCCGTGAGAAGAATCGTGGCGTTTGAAGTGGATGACAAAAAAGAAAAGTGCTACCTCAAGGAAGCGTCCCGAACGAGACGTGTCATTTCCTAATCTTGAGAGACACATACAAGGAAATACTCACGAGCCCTTCCGCATAGTCCCAGGAGAGGTTTGGGAAAGCTACACTTGTTCTCGAATACAGAAGGGAATGTGCACGTGGAGCCATCACAAGCCTCTGAAGTCTGAAATGAGACTAGAAAAAAGTTATAAAAATTATTTATGAGCAGTTCTGAAATATTAACTTTTATTAATCGGAGAATAACAGATCTGCGGTTCAGGGTTTACAAAAAGACTTGTCTTATAATGAGATAACAAAACAAAGCTAGTGATACCTTGAAAGAAATTACATCATGTATAAGTGTTCTTACAGCCTTATCCAACTAGGTTCCGCCTGTGAAACGTGTCAGTTTCCCGTGTAAACGGATGTAATTTTTGTCCTACATATTATTTCATGCAGAACACGTTAACTCAACAGAACTAATACTATGAGTTCGGGGTTCGGTCCGGGTGGAAACTAAATAACATTTCTTATTAATAACGACCTTTATAGTCGATATGTATTGTTATGTATTGTATAATAAATCACTGCTTTTCCGCCCGGGTTTAGGCCTTTGTAATCGAGATAAATTATAAATAAATATTTGTTTCCAAACAAGACAAAACATCCTGCATTTTATTACATGTGTCAAAATATTTAATATATATTAAAATCTTAAATAAACCTGTTATAAATATTCAGTTGTTTGGATGAAATCTTCGAAGAATTTATTATATTCAATATTTCGACCTGTTCACTACTCGAACAGAAATGTGATTTATAAAAGAATAAATATTTATTGTCCAGCATAAAGGTCGTTATTAATAAGAATTTTATAATATTGACGGTAAAAAGACATTTTTTATTTGTATTGTTGAAACTATATAATGAGGGATGGTAGAGGAACCTTGAGAAAAAAGGACATTCTTTGTTTTGTTCGGCTTCTAGTTCTTAACAAGAGAAAGTATACAGAAGGTGGAAATTTTATCCTACGTTTGTCATTCATGTGAGAGATAAGAGATATTATTATTTTGAATTTTCAATTTCATGCTTAGTGTTGATCGTGAATTGTAAACGCACCAGGGGAGTTTATGGCTGTGCGAATAATTGTTTTTAGAAACTTGGAAAGATAACTTGTTTCACGTAAGTTACAATAAGGTGAGGTGACGATTTACATTTGAACGAGAAGTACTGCTGAAAACGATAAAAAACGATTGATGAATATAATTTGGAACAAGTTACTTGACTAAAATTTGGACGGCTAATGTATTGTGGCTATATTATTATGGTCAACAATATTATGGAGACCGTAACCACCAATGAATCTACCTCTAATAAAAAAATATTTTCCGTTTAAATTCAACTTAAAGTATAAAAATATAGTAAAGGATTAAAATATTTTGTCAGGTTTCTTTTGTGTGTGTGTTGCCTTACCAATCAGAATAATACGAAAACTAGTATCACTTTTATTTTAACCGAGGAAAATGAAATGACTTCATCGTCCTGGTAAGATTTTATAGTTCTGTATTGAAGAAGGTTTTTCTGTATACTGTTTGCTTGAAATGTATAATTTAGAAGAACATTATACACTTTTACCTTCATGAGGACTACGTCCGGATAGAACCACCTGTGATATTGGTAGAATCTTCGCGCTCTGCCTGCTTCTGAACGCGAGGACTCCAGTTTGGTCCCGTGCTCACTCGTAGCGAATTATATTTTCGCCGGGGAATCCCTCACCTATTCCACAATAAGGGGCTTGAGGCTTACTTTCACTGATGATCCTACTGTATATGAGAGAAATTTGCCAAGTGAAATAAGAACTTGAAAACATTCTGTTGCTTTCATTTCGAAAGCTGAAGGTTGGTTTTTTTAGAACACCACTTCTTCTTCTTCTTCTTCTTCTTCTTCTTAATGTTGTATTTTATTTATTAAAAATCAAACTTGATTTGTTTTAGTTTGAATCAGGAGTAAAAAAAATGAAAATATCAACCAACAAAACATTCTCTTATTTCCTAGATCTTTGTTTCCTGGAATTGATTGCACGTGCAATGCAAACATTTCCTTCGTTTATAAATACATTAGCAAATGTATTTATACATTAGCAAATACATTAGCAAATAACCTGTACATGTAATTTTTTGCGTAAAATTACAAACACATTGACATTCTATTAGTATTATAACTCGCAGCTAACTTTTTATCTTATCTAGGAACTTTTGCTGAAATTTTTGAATCCGCCTCTGCCTTAGGGCCCTTGATCGGAATTGATGGGATGGTCCCTTGCTTGCTTCCGGAGAGTAAATTAGTTTATTGTCCTCCACGTGGTCATACGCAGTTTGTACTGTTTTTTGACAATAAATTTATTATTATTAAAGTAACTGAGTTTTGACTCTGGAAAAACTGTGCAGGTCCATTGATATTCGCGTGTTGTGTGTTTCAGTGGGAGCAACTTCGAGGGTCAGTGGCAGAATGGCAAACGCCATGGACTGGGTGTGGAGACCCGTGGGCGATGGGTATATCGCGGAGAGTGGACGCAAGGCTTCAAAGGGCGCTACGGTGTGCGCCAATCAGCCACTTCCAACGCACGCTACGAAGGCACATGGGCCAACGGCCTTCAAGATGGCTACGGTTCAGAGACGTACGCTGATGGCGGTAAGTACTCGGAACTATGAAAAACACTTTTTTAAATTTGATTTTATCCAAGAATACTTTTTTTATTGTTGTATTTGTAAATAGGAAATGTAGCGTGCTATTGAAGCTTATCTACATGGAGCGATTGGTTTTAAGAGTTGTGTGGTAGGTCATTGTTAGTAGGTGGACCGGTTAGCTGGGTTTACCAACAACTTGGAGGGGTTAGTAGAAGTAGTTAGTAATAGTGGTATTGATACTAGGAGGAGCTATATAGAGGGAGGAAGGTTTGCTTTTCAGTCCCAGCTATATGAACTGGGACATTAATGTGAAAAGCTACAAATTTTCTGGCACCATCGGGAATCGAACTCGGGCATCTAACCCTAATGCTTTGAGCTTTATGTAGCCTAACACGTTGTTGTAATTATGTTCGAAGAAGAAAATTCTTAATTGTGTCAGTATTTTACTCTTCGAGAAAACTGAACATGAAAAACGTGTGTAATTGAAAAACTGACCTCATTAAAGAGTTCTCCCTTTACCTTCGGAGCAATTACCTGTATTGCGTATCTGCACTTTTCGAGTCATAATGGGCAATTCTTTCGTTTGCGCACTCCACGTTAGCAAGTAGTTACTTCTCTCGCAGATTTGCTATGTGTGCTCGGTATTTTTGGTTTTTTCTTTGTTACTTCAAACACCGAGTAGTTAACGTATGAAGGAATCGGAGAACTGGATCTATGTCTTCTTTCAACATATTTCTGCTCTCAAAATATACTAGTGAATCCAACAGTTTATATAACTCTTACGCAGTTTTTTTGCCAAAGTATGCTGTTAATGTGTAGTCTTGAATATTGTATTTACTTTATGGGAGTTGGACCAAAATCCTTTATATCTATTACCCTTAATTAGAATTATGTTTAACACATTTCGATTCATATTTGAAAGAAAAGAATAATGTATTCTTCGCAAGCTAATTAAAGGACATTGAGTGTTACGGAAGATTAACCTTGTACATTTCAATTTGTTCAATAAATGAATCTATAATATGTATGAAAGATAATTTATGACTAAATTATCTTTATTATTACTTTACTTTAATGAAATACATGTAACTTATATAATAATAATTTAACTTACATGACATTGCTTTGGATTCGGATATGTTTTGAGTCCTCTCGGCAGCGCGTGACGTAAGTTGGGGTAATAGTTCTGGGAACAGAGGTGCCCATCCCACGTGCACTGACCAGAAACAGAATCGATCGATACTGAATTTTTTTTCAGAACAACTGCAACAAGCAATGTAGAGTATATTACATCAAACATTTAAAAAGTGGATGGAAATAGGAGTTTCGTTTAATTACCTAGATCTTCTGCGATGTTATTACTGGGAGAGAAGTATATTCAAGGGAAAGATGATGAGGAATCCATTGTGATAACTTTCGGTCAGGTGAAAATGGCGACGAGCCGCGAATCGAAGCCCGGGACTCCTGCTTTGAACGCAGGGGTGTTAACACTACACCACCCGTTCGCCTTCCACGACTTCCACCCACACCCAAACCCCGGCAGGCCTGAGACACATCCCCATACAGGAGATAAGTGAACCAGGCGGCACACTATGCTGTGTGCACTTTATTACCAGTTTCACACGTACCAACATGTTAAGGTTCGTTATGTACATATTTCTTCCGTGTACCCTACACGTGGAGAAGATATGCGTGTAAGGTATACGGAAGAAATATGTACACGAGGAATCCATTGTTTGCGAGGATAGCTGTGAAGAGATTGGGTTTTCTTTATCGTGGCTAATTTTTGTCTGGGTGCAAATACGTAAGCATATCTGTGCATGCATCATATAAATAGTATGTCATTGATCTCGTCCTGTCTTTCAAAACATTATCCGCATTCTTATTTCTTTCTATAGTCGGGTCGATTGGTAAAGTTACTGATTAGGTTAAATGTATGTACAGAGTGAACCAATAAGAACAAATACCTAAAGCATCTCCTGAATGAATGAAGATTCCGAGGTACTGTATTCACTAATGGCGTTTTCCATTTGCTGCTCTGAGTGTGCACTGGTGCATCCCTAGTGTAAAAATGTTCCATTTAACAGAGAAGTTGCACCAGTGCGGTGACATGGTTGTTCCATTTGTCTATCGAGGCGCGCACTCAGCGCACTGAGAGGAGCCGAACTTCAATGCCAACGAACTCGATGTATATGACATTTATTGAATTTGAATTGACATCAGCAGCGTAAGTTTCTAGTCAGGATATTTTGTCTTCATTATAACTAAGCCAGAAACAAATGTCTGCTCGTTTAAATTCAGTAAATCACTTTATAAATAAGCGAGCAACATTTATAATTCTCTCTCCCCCCTCCAGGCCTCAAATTTTGAATTCCAAAACTAACTTAAAACTGTTTGCAAAGCGTAAATTAAAAATTCAAGGCATCATGAAACAAAATGAAAGATATTTTGGTATCTTGTGTGTATTACACTGATCTCTATACGTAACTCGTTGCGTATTGTCTCAAGTGTCACCAATAAGCCGCTGTCATATTGATGAAACCTTGGCATTTCTCAAAGTCAGTGGCTGTTGAACGACCAAAAGAACGCAGCTGTGGTGAACAGTATGAACTTATTAATTCTGTTATGTTAAATGTAACTGGGAGACGGGACCGAGCTTCGAACTCGGGA
>NNCF01128326.1:562410-582757 GCA_002313205.1 Laupala kohalensis | reverse complement strand
GCAACATAACATAATTAATCTGTTACCTGGCGGTGAGGTTCACCGCAATTTAAGAGATTTATAAGTGTGAACTTGACTTTGTTTGCGCATTTTTATGTGGCGGTGTGGTGCTATTATTAGTTAATTAATTAATATGGTATTATTAATTAAAGTGATTAACTAATATACTATTGTAAGAAATATTTTTGTTTGATTCATTATGGAGAAGAAAGATGAAGTAAATGTATTCATTTCATAGGTATTTATAAATTTAGAATAATGGGCGATTCCTCCGCCAATTTGTCAACATGTGAATTTTCACTTTTCTAATTATTTTTGATCAAGTTTCTTAAGGAGATCAGTCTTTGTCTTACACGTCCTAAATACGAGACAAACCTATAAAACCTTGTATTATCTCTTTAAGGTCGGTAATTGGAAAATGATCTACGAACGCTGCGGATGTCAACGCTAAAAGAATCGCTGAATTTCTTAAATATATTCGTTAGAAATTTTCATTCGAGAGCAGCTCAGTCACTGTTGATGACCACATGCGGGCCATGAAACTCGTACACATAGTAAGTACTGAGCAGAGCGCCCGGTGCGATTCCGTGTGTCGCAGAATGAACCTCGGGCTCGGTGGCCGCGCAGGCGATTGAGGGCAATTGGCAGTTGAGCAGAGGCGGCAGATTCTGCGCCAGTGATGGACGTCATTACCGTCGGTCTCTCAGAGCGCTTACCTATCCTAGTGACGCACGGTATCGTACTTGACGTATCCATTCGATTCATCAGGAGAATTGTTCCATCATTGGCTAAATGCAAAAAAGAATAAATCATCGAATACTAATCAATCTTAAAATTCTGTATGAGTTGTACATGTTATTGAGAGTGGGAAGAAAAGTCAAAGATTTTGTACAATGTAAGAATAGAATCAACCCACACCTCTCGACTGTCGGCGTGTTGAGCTTAATGAATAGTTCCTTTGTCAACAGCATTGTATGCATCACACAGAGATTACGACGTATGTCGAATATTTCATTTCTGCCACTAAAATCTTAGCATTGGTCAATTAATAAAAATTAATTATTCTCAATTATTGATTTTGGATATGGAATTAAAGAGTAAGGTGAAAACGGTTTTATTTCTTCTCCCTAGCGTGTTATCTTCGGGGACTGAATTTATACGCAGTACCAAATCTCCGCGTTTGTGGTTGGCTATTGCGAAATAGAAGTATTATTTTTCTTTCATTTATTTAATTTATTATCATCTTAAGAATTTTGGATTACTTGGCGTGTTTGTTAAAGCTGTAGAATTGTGATGTTCTCTAGTTTCGATAAAAATTGCTGGAATACGGTCTTTCGCCATATAGTGACACTTGAGGGCTTCTAAGCACTGAAGCTCTCGAATAACTTCACCGATATTGATAAATTCCAATGTAAACGTTCATCAGCAAGACAAAAAAAATGGTTTTATCAATAACTTCGAAGTAAGTTGACCACTTAAATGGAACCAACTAAGAATCAACCGTGTTAATCTTATTGGTACGAGGGGATATTGCTCTAATTAAAACTCAGCGAAATTTTCAAATGTTCATACGTAATTTCTGTAACACTAACTATGAACCATAAAGTTCAATAGTTAAGCAGTGAGAGTTTGGAGAATACCTTGTTATCGTCAACAATAATCTTTTGTGAAAATATATAGTTGCATCCTCTTAATTTTTCTTTTTTATAGAAAAGAATGTTAATTTTCCAAATTTTCCAGAGGTTGTAGCGTTGTGATCGGATTCGCACTCAATTCAAAATATTCCATCGTTCTAATAGTTAAATGTTGATTCCATCAGGGCTTCTTTGGATACAAATGGAACACTAAGTCAATATTAATTTATTACAACCGTTTCTTATGAGCAGCTATCCGCCATAACTCCATTCTGACGAACATTCTTTACGTATACAGCTCTTTCAACGCCATGCAAATGAATGGAATAATGGCGAATATCTCTATTGTCAAAAAAGTTCTATTCAATTAACAAGTCGTGTTAAAGCTTAATAACAACGGAAACTTTGAATGATTTTGAATGAAGCAACAAAATGCAAAGTTATATAGCAAGGGAGGTCTAAAAATCTCGCGACTATCAACTTTCCTCAACGTTCATGTATAATTTGAGTTGTACATTCGCACTTTTGATATGGCACCCATAGCATTCTTTGTCAATAATTGTGCTGTTAACACTAAT
The DNA here is from genome assembly GCA_002313205.1 of Laupala kohalensis. Lineage (NCBI taxonomy): Eukaryota > Metazoa > Arthropoda > Insecta > Orthoptera > Trigonidiidae > Laupala > Laupala kohalensis. The sequence continues at coordinate 580,545 of NNCF01128326.1, read as the reverse complement.
CCACATACGAAATATTTTAATTCTAAAACCCTGGGAAGCAAAGTGTACGCTGTGTTGGAGAAACAATACAACGCGTTCGGTTCTTTCGTGTTGGTCGCAACGGCGCACTGTGCTGGAGAGAGAATTCCCCGCCGCCATTGATTTCTCCGGCTGTGAATGGGTGACTGGAGGGTGGCTGCTTCAGGACCAAGTGGCGCAGATGCGGAAAGACTCAACCATTGGGGAAGGAAGGTTTCATTATGTTCTCTACGGGGTGGGGATATACCTTTCTAAATTCTACAAACGATATAGCTTTCTGGTATCCCTTGTAACATAAAGGAGATTTTAAACTAAATAAAATGTCATACGGTTAAATTAGTGTTAATTAGTTTATCCTTCGAAGTTTTGGATATTATACATTCGATTTCTCTATTTTCTTTTCTTTTCTTTCTTTTCTACTCCCCCCACCTCTCTGCCTCTCTCTTCTTACATAAAAAACAAGCAAATGAGGTATAATTGAGTAAACAAACAATGAAGAAATAAATGAGACACAAAACTCAAAAAATTGATCTATGACTCTCATATTACATTGTGGTAAATGAACAAAAATGGATAATATGTCCATTCCCTAATGTTTATGTCAATCAGACAAAGATTAAATTATAATGTGTGTGTACGTATTTTCAAGACTTACCTGGTGGTTTCAATGAAGATGTAAATATATAGGAGTAAACAAAAAGATGAAGAAATATGAGGAAACTTATTGACGCACACACTATCAAAAAACTATAAGTGCGCAGAAAATAGTTTCTATAAAGGAATAAAAAAATATTGACGGACTTCTTTTAGGAGAAAACTAAACTAATATGTCAACTGAACCCAAGGGGTCCACGGATTACGAAACTCCGCAATTACTTTGCTTCGGCACGAGGAGAAGGAAGAGATGTGGCCAGTTTTTAAGTTTTTTTCCTTTAATATAGGTAATTTTAAAAGCTTATAGATAATGGAAGCTAATAAATCAATCAATCAATCCATCTCCTATTACATCTATATAGCTTCCTATCACGTTCTTTTACCCAGAAATAAATGTGGAAACTTCAGGTAATCATAAAATTTCAGGACTACAATTCTGTACTTTCGGAAAGTGGGCTAAAAAGTCACGCATTTTTTATTCGAAGTTAAGGAAGTAGACTAAAACGAAGTTATCACGGTACGCGAAAGAAATAAACATTTATGATCATCTATTTATTCCCCATTTAAATTCGTTTGCATCACATTACTTATCCCTTTTTGATGTATCAGTTACGAGTTATTTTTCGGGTCAATGACACTGAGTATTATGATCCTTGTAACAAACCGCGATTCAAATCTTCAGAAAATAAAATATAAAATCGAATAAAGTCCTGATCGCATTCCTGATTCTTTACCAACTACTGCTCAAAGAAAAAAATCCTTTGTCACAAACTAAATAGAAAGAATTCTTTGTGCTCTTCAAATATTTTCAAATTAGACGGCTGATTCGTTCTACTAGATTCATGATTCATTATGTTCAGTATCCTATTAACTTCCTATTTGTTAGATACGAACGAGTATAAATAAATTGAGATGCCGTTGTTAAAGACTATCAGAGTGTAACAGCACGTGTTGGGACGCGATCGCTTCTATCATTTCATCAATGTTTCCGTGAAATAAAATTGTATTACAAAACGAACATGTAAACGGTTTTTACTGCGATTAAAAAATTGACATTTCAGTCTTACTAAAGAAGATGTACAAAGCAACAAATAATGAAAATATAAATCTTATTAGTTCAACTAACTAGCTTTAATTTTTTTGGAAAACGTTGGAAATCGGGAAATTTGTTTTATTAGTCTAAAAATACCCTTGATACACTTGATTTATCAGTTTATTTTGTTGATGTTCTAATGTTGAATAAAGAGAATACATTCCAAACTTTNAAGATGTACAAAGCAACAAATAATGAAAATATAAATCTTATTAGTTCAACTAACTAGCTTTAATTTTTTTGGAAAACGTTGGAAATCGTGAAATTTGTTTTAATAGTCTAAAAATACCCTTGATACACTTGATTTATCAGTTTATTTTGTTGATGTTCTAATGTTGAATAAAGAGAATACATTCCAAACTTACGTCTTCTTCCGTGTTATCACATTAACTATTATAAAAAAGAATTTCATTGAATAGAAACAATGCTCATAGTTTGATCTTATAAAATGATCTCTTAACTCACAAATGTGTCTGTTACCTTATGACCATATTTAGGGCATATTGCTAACAGAATTTACATAGAAACTTACGGCCACCATCGTCCCATTGACGAAATACATTTCTATGGAGCACAATTAACCCAAACATCCCTTTACATAAATGGGCCATTCCATTCCACCATGTGAAATCGGATAAACTGGACCTTCGTGTCTCAGATTTCGTATATTGGTTTGATGCTATTTGATACTTTGAGTAGTTGTAAGTTAAAAAAACCCATCCGACACCTAGGTACGTGGATATCGGGTATAAGTGCTTCCAGAATAGGGGGACCTGTGGTCACTTATCCCCTGCCTGGGGTGTGACCCAGGTCCTCCGGAGTAGGCCAGGTGGATGTTGTGTACGGACTTTGTGAGTCGAGACAGGTGGTGCAGTGGCAGCACACCAGCGGCCACAGCAAGGGATCCCGAGATCGAGTCCCGGTCCTGGCCCTATACGATGCAACCTTCCCTCCCCAAGTAGGTACTCGGAAGTTGTAAGTTATAAATACATATCTATGTTTATGAAATAGTGGTGAAGTCTATTTCAACACTGAAGCTGGGTAACCACAATAATGTGCCAGAGACACATTCATCTGCATCTGATGAGAGAGCGCGTGCGCTAATACTCGTCAATAGTCTGGAGAACAATGGACCCAAATCACAATAAGAGTTTTACAAGTGACAGCTTCAGAATTGCATTTGTTTTTTTCCCTTTTTTGTATGATTTCTTAGAATACGTACGTCATTTATATAGAAGTTTATTGTCCTTTATGTGATCGCGCTCAACTTCGTTTAGATAAATATTTACTTGTGAGCAAGTTTTAATAAGATGTTTTCTCGTGGAACTGAACACGTGTTGGTGGTCCAGCAGCAAGAGCTGCTGGTGCTGCGCCACCGTAGCGCTGAGACAGGCCACCCCCGCCGTGCCACGTGGGCCGCCCCGAAACGCCTCTCCCCCGCACATATCGATTGAGGCTGCGTGCCCGCGCACCCCGTTCCCCTGCACCCCCAGCGACGACTACAACGGCTGGGTGTCAACTGCAGCCTCCTTTCGCCCCCACGCTTTAAAGGCGAGCGTCCGCTCCTCGCTGGCTGTGGCGGTTTGGTGCCCCTTGCACACTGGGTCACAGGGTCCTCTGGCGGCGGCGGCGGCCGCGCGCGACCTCGCTCCCACTCCACCCTGCGTGCCCCAACGGCACAGCCCTGCCTGCCTGCTGTGTGTGGCGCAGTCGACGACCCCATGGCGGTCGATGATGCCGCGGGTGGAGCCACTCGCTCTCCGCCTGCCGTCCATCGACCGCCCGCTGCGTGCACCTGCTACCTCTCTCCCCACCACCAACACAACACCCCTTAGCTTCCTGACCAAGGATTCCGCACACTTCCGCCAAACAGAAGTAATGCTAAAAGCTCGAGTTACCTCACGATATAGCTTACTACATCCTCTTTCTGTTATTCTTTTCTGTTTTTTCTGTTCTTCCAGTGTTTTTCTCTTTTCTGTTTCTATATTCTCTCTCTCTTTAGTTGTTCGCATGTCGCTTCTCTTTTCTGTTGTTCTCGCATTTGCATTTACTCATTTCTTGTCTCCAGAACTTGACATTAAAAGCATGAAAAAGTGACACGGTGCGCACATGAGATATGATGTAATGAGACCCAATATTTTAATTTTGTATGTACTTAAAGTAGTTTTACATTTTGAGTGTGACGTACGATAATGTTGTTTCGTGAATAGTCTGCAATAATTTCTCTTTATTTCAAAAACTTTATGGTAGGTCTACTTATGATCGATTCTACGGGTGTTTGTACGAACCTTCAGTTACTTCCTAATCTTATTTGAAAGGTCTCTTTGGAAAAATTGCTCTTTGCTGTAATTAACCGTTTCTAGTACTTGCATGTGAGTTCCAATATTCTAGAAAGTGAAACACCCATCTGTGCTCCTGTAGAGAAGCTGATAGAGGTATCGACACATCTACTGAATTCATGTCTCGATGGAACGTGGCATGGATTTTTATTTTTCTTCTATTTATCACCAACTTTGTCTACAATATGTAATTAAAAAGGATCACATTCCTTCCCGTCTCATTTTAAGCCCTGTTATTCTTTTACTTTATGAATCTACCATTTAAAAAAAAGATCCTGATAATTCCTACCTCTTATTACATATTGATGAGGAGGGCTGGTGCGAGAGTCCAAGGAAGTTCACCAACTTTCTGGATCACGCAGACCACTAAATTCGTATCAAATTCCGCAAACTTCTTGTTATTTTTAAAAAATGAATAAGTTTCTCAAATATTTGTCACATAAATTTCATTTTATTACTATAAAATACGCCAAATCAATAAAACAAAAGTAGAAATGCCTTTTAATTAGAGTAGATACTAAAAGAAAAATATTTATTCAATTGATATAACGAAATTTTAAGAGGATTTTTGTGTCCCTTGTTCAAGATGGGGGTCTTGTTCACTTCCTGATTGGACGTAAATCATACCAGAGAAATGTTTTCTTATTTTAGTATTTGTTTCTCAAATATTATTCGAAAGCGAACTTGTTTCAACGGGTCAAAAATTGCTATTCATGTCCAGATTTTCTCGGTGACCATTGCGCTAGAGCGTTGTAGTAATTAACGAAAAAAATAATTAATACTTAGCACAAGAAAATTGCTTTTTAATTATTTGAATTGGAACATATATTTATTCAGGAGTAATTGAAATGTTTTTTTAAATTTAATGTGTTAATTTTCGCGTGATGTAGAGAGGTTCAGGTCATCAGACTCGTCCTTCCATCTAACTAGGTGATTGGGGTGAAGGCATTGGGAAGAAGTTTATTTAAACTTAATAACGACAGCATCACACAGCTAAGTTAAGCCTATAAGAAGGACGACAAAAATTATTACAAATGAATTTCATTAATATACACTATATGAACGCGTGCGAATAATTTATACACACGTAGTCCAAGAACGTACGTATTAAGAAAATATCAAATTAAACACTATATAAACCAATAATGTATCAAATCAATTCATTTAAATTTCTTGTAAAATATTTGGCAAAGAAAGTCTATCTCGGCTTACATCGTTGAACAGTTTAGAATAAAGCTAAGGCCATTGCTTACATGAACTCAATCTTCCAATATTTTAAAACCACAGAACATGTGTAGCGCGATCTGGGAGACCGTATATAAAGACACTATGTTTCAAATTCAGAGCGTTTCAAATTAATACAAATTATAAATGGTACATATTTAAAATGTAAATTAGTGAAACGGGCCGTCTAACGAAAAAATCTCCGTAAAATCATATCTTATATTAGGTACAAATAAGGGGGAGAATGGGATATTTACAAAAATTTACCAGTTGCTAATAAGATGTTACAGCGCATGTGTTTTACAAATAAAAAAATGAAATTGAGACATTGACATGTTGAATCAAATACATATTTTACTATTTCTTTTACAAATTCACGCAGTTGAGAATTAAAAATCCATTATCGATATAAAAACCTGTGCCAATATATTAAAAACTTATTAAACACTGAAAATAATTTTCACTCGAGACGAATAAATCAAGCGATTCTCGGAATACTGTCAAATGTATTGAACCATTTCCCCCTTGATACCTCTACGACGTCAAGTTCGCTCATGATTGTATTGTTTGTTTTGTTATGGATGTTTATCGTTTTTCTGATCAATTTATTTCATCATTATGTACTTCCTGCACATTATTTCCTACCCACATTTTAAGTAAAGTAAAACTCATCTAATTTTCTCTGTTATTCATGCATTTACGTTTATTTCATGTTTCAATTGCTCGAATGTTCAATGCTAGTTCGTCTAATTCAATTGTATTATTTTTTCTCTGTTTTTCCAATGGTATCACTGACTACGAGAGGAAACTCAAAATTCTTTTCTATTCGCTTGGAAGTTAAAAATATGATTTAATATGTTCTGAAAATTTTCTGAAACACATGATCACCTATCGAATGTTTAAATTTGTTTTATGACGTGTAATTGTTACATTTATGACATTTGCAGAACGATATTATTTTGATTTTTGGTCGTAACAATAGGGTGTCGTTACAATCTTCCAAATTTTCTTTAAGTTTACGTTCATTTAAACCGTGAAAGAGGTTTAACTTCAAAATCTCTAAAGTAATTTCATTGATTTGAAGATTTCAAATTCTTTAGATAGGTTTATCACATAAAAATGAAAATATGGGAGGTAATCCGATATCATACATTAAGAAGTTCCAAAATTATCAATGGTAGAAAAATTCATAAATAAAAAAAAAATGAATAAATTAAATTATATTGCGTTTTCTTTTTTCATTTTCATCATTTCGTTTTCACTCTGAGACACATCATTACATTACATATTTGGTACATGTCTTTACTCGTAATTTTCCTCTGTTTGTTTACTTTTTTGTAAATTTCTCTCAAACATCATTGTTTCTCCCCATTTTTCCTTGAATCTTTTTCCACATTATCATAATTTTGTTGACAACGTCGTTTAGCTACCAGCTGGTTTTTCGTGTTTCCTGTCCCGAAGCGAAGGTGAACTAGTATCTTACTATGGCTAATGATATGACCTTTGATGAATGCAACGGGTAAACGCGGGCAGTTTAGAAGAAAATGGGTAGTACAGATGGTTATAAGGCAGCAGTTCAAACATGAGAACACAGCTAATCATTAAGCAGAACTAATGAGTCAAACAGATTTTATGAACTCTGATTAACAACGTACTCTGAAGAAGCGTTAGAAGAAATGTTACATAATTATTGTTCTGTGTATTTACACTAGTTCTGTGTTTACACTAGTTCAGATTTTGTACGAAAATTTCAGAATGTTTTTTTCTTACTATTCACGGTCAACCGAGTATCGGGTTGCACGTAATTTTTTGAAGAAAAAAATATATGAGAAATAGCAAAAACTATTCACATCGAGTCTTCAGCTTCGAATATCTTCGTTGATTAACGAAAATCAATATTTCCAATTAATGTTGCCTATTCAATTAAATATCTTCAATAATTATATTACAGCAACTTCGATAAATGCCTTGCAAGGGGAACTTGCTAGACCTGCTTATCATCAAACTCTGACAGAATCGAACACGGAACAATCAGCATGGTTGTCATTGCTAGAGAGTTAGAAGGAGCGCTGGTTGACTCCCCAACCACTACGCATTCGGACATCAATTCTTCAGCGAGGTTGCTCTTTGTATTCCCGCATAATGCCCGCGCGGGCAAAATGCTTGCGACGGCAACTGAGGTCAGTGGCACACCTATGGGGATGGGCTAAGCCCTCCCCCCATTGGACCAGAACACTCAACAGATAAAGACATACTTTGTAAAAGTGTTACCAGATATTTCGCACTCCAAATTTTGCATGTTTTAGGCAAACGTAATACAAATTTGTATTATACTTTCTGCGTATTACATGCACTGGTTGAAGTGATTCGCAACGCTACGCGTGTTCCATGCAGACTAAACTCTGTAATACTTGTATAACCGATACAACGCTACCGCATTGCCATCAGCACAGCTCACGGCTAGCCTCCAATATGATCAACGCGTTTTGAGGAGGCAGTGGCGACGTCTTTCTTTATGGGACCTTTACCTGCTTCACAGAGTCTTGAGAATTTGTCTTTTCTGCATGCTTCATGTCATCTATAGGCGGGATGTGTATTTCTTTTCATTTACGGGATGCCGTTTAATCTTCTATAAGCTGTGTAGTCTCTATATACGCTGTAAGCTGTTCGTTATTTCACTGATAGGTCCTTTACTTATTGGTACTCCAATTAAAAAAGACCTCTTCAAGACAGTTGTTTTAAAGAATATATCCTATAAAAATCTCTTGATTGCGATTTTATTTGATAACTTTCATATATCTGTTGTTTGTTCATTATGACTGCACGAAAAAAACATTTTCATTTATTATTTGATTTGTATCTAAATCAATTGTGATTTAGTTATTTATGCTTTGGTTCTTTACGAAGGAACGTCGAAATTGCGAATGTGGTTCCTCCCAAAGGGTCGCGACCAAAGAAAAGGGGTCCTAATTAACGGGAGCCGAGACCCTAATGCTATAATTATCATTTATACTTTCTATTTGGGTTTATATTTTATTATGTATTTGACATTTTAAACAAATAATAAATTTGTTAACACTTTTTAATATTTGCGATGCGAATATTAATATTGCGACTTTTTAATATTTGGGAACATTAATCATGCATGCGATCGAAGCAGGACATGACTTTAATTTTGACGGTACACGTATTATTACTAAGGAGGATCGTTGGTAGCTCAGACGAATCAAAGAAGCCATAGAGATTGCCAGAACACCGAAAAATCTTAATGTTGATCATGGCTTGATCCTGAGCAGCGCCTGGAGTTGGGCACTAACTCCCCCCTCCCCGCCCTGAGCGCTCAACCACGCCCGGGCGCCAAGCTTAGAGTGACCCCACACCCGTCCCACCCGGTCCCACTCTGCCCCGCGCTGATTGGCCGCTTCTCTCGGCCTATCAGAATGATGCCCCCTAACCGATCATATATAACCGACACATGACTCGTTCGACCTCGAAAGTGACTTAGGTCTGTTCGACTCTGACATTGCCCTGAAGAAGGCCACAGCTAGTTTTATCTGCTAAGACGCGGTTTGTCCTGGACAAACAAATTCATACTGACTCCGGCCGCGGAAGCCTATGTTTATACTCTTTAATATTGTTAACTGTTGGTTATGTTTGATGAGCTGATGTATTTTATTTAAAGATAATGTTTATAAAATTTGTGTTGTGTGACCATAATTTTCAAACTGAAATTCTTCCCTGATCCCTCCCCGGATAGTCCCCCCTTGATTACGATCTAGATCCGCCACTGACTGTGATCATCCATTCTGAAGCTACAAACTTTCCATAATTTCTCATATCTCGTGTATGTATTCCTTAAATATGTATTCCATAACTATCTGTTGTCGATTCATGGCTCAACTTCTTGTCCTTCATTCTTCTCAGATACCATGCCCTTTCTTCCCTGAACACTTCACAATTGCAGAACATTATGGATGCCCGACATTTTCATCTCCACCGCACTCACATGCTATATTATTTTAAACTAAATATTTGATCATTGGTGTCGAAATCCCCGTCACCCGTCAAAATTTCTTATGCTGGGTTAAACCATGTCCTTTCTCTTGTTGCAAATGTCACATCTAGTTTGAAATTATGTTTTCTTCTATAGTATCATCATCTTCCATCCCTTCTCGATGCTCTTTTCACATCCAACGGAAAAAGGGAATTTTCAGGAATTGCTGCTAAGTAGTTCACTTTATACCCCTGAAAATTATAGGTAGTTTTCATTAGTATTTTCATTCAATGGCCACTAACATGTACGCTCATTAGACACGTCTGTTCCCCAAATAAAAGTGTTCTATGTTCGATTAAAAATATTTCAAAATTACATTAATTTATCTAAAAGGAGAGACCAGAACTCTTGATTTGAATTTGAATTGAACTTAAGATACTTTTAAGATACCATGTTATTACTTTAATTTTCTCAATGACAATAGTTTCTATGTTATGGAAGGGGTAATAAACGTTTACAACTGAGTTTCACGGGGTTACTACATCAAGCGTTAGCTCCGAAGTGATCGATCGCCTTTGTAAGTGCATTAAACTGTAATTAGCTTTAAATTTATTTTCGTGAAAACGGATTATTTCATTACGAGAGATCTAATAATAAAACATAAGAACAATCAAAATAATTACATTCGCAATTTAAAATTTGTCTTGAATAGTTTGTTCAGTTTCTGTTTAATATAATGACGTATATTTACTAAAAAATGTTAAATTTAATAAAACAATAGTCGTCAGTGTAATAATTCATTTATTCGTTACCAGAGTTAATCACCATATAGTTAAGCAAAGAATAAAGCGAACATTGAAAAAGTCGCGATCTCCTAAATCAAAATGAACTGTGTCAAATAATGTCTATTTTATTGGAGACAACTCTATAAAACCTTGAATTATCTCTGAGCTTGTATAAGGGAAAATTACAGCGAATAGTATGTGCGTTAGTGGTAAAGCAAAATATGTAATTTCCATCGGCTTTCGTAGACGGAAGTTGATCCCTTAGTCCTGTTGTACCGAAATATATGATCACACATTTGTGGATCGCCGAATGTATCAAGATGAATGTTTATATATGCTTTCTTCTGTGTTCAAAACCATACCACTCGATGGATATTTATCAATCCGAACCCAAGATGAGTCTCAGCATGGAGAAAGAGATGGGGACTAAAAAAACGCAAGCCCCTTTATTCCCATTACTGCCACCCTCGAATGAAGCAATTTCTCTCTCTCTCTCTCTCTATCTAGTATATTTACATTGCAATATGAGAATTAGGTTTCATTTTCAATTGTCATGACTCCGACCGGAGAGAAAATATTGAATTATAATTACGGCCAGATGAAGGACTCCGGAGTATGAGGTCGGGGTGAATAAGGCGTAGAGTTGTGGAAAGCGAAAAGGTGGTGTAACGATCAACACTCCCGCAATCGAAGCAGAACATTCCGCGATCGATTTCCAGCTTTCGACAGTTTTAGTTAATATTTATTATCACCCGAGGAAGATTGTAGTCTCGTGTCGAATCGTGGCGTCCAATAAATATGTACTGTGATCGTCGAGAAAACGTCGAAGTTTTTATCTACTTATTATTATACGTCTTATTTGGACGTGATGAATACTAACAACATCATCAACACAGAATATGAAGAAAATCGTAAGAGCCAATTTCGAGAAATTACTAAAAATTAGTTTCGATGTTCACATGAAGTAACCTTTCTAATATTTATAAAGAATTTAGAACACGTACATCGACAACAAGCAGACACTGCTTTCAGTACGAAACAGAAACGAAATAAACTCAACCGGCACGCACGGACGGAGAGTATTTTGAATAGAAGTTTTTTGGATTTAAAGTATCTGAAAATAGTTCGACCAAAAATTCCCTCGATCCGATCCAATTTTTACAAATGATAAAGTAAAAATTTGATCTCTGTTCTAGACTGTGCACTTTCTCCTTTTTTTAAGTTATTTACGCTGATTTGTTAAGTTATTTACGCTGATTTATATGAAACTATTATTCATTCATCTACAAATATTTGGGTTCGAAATGACATGGCCGTTGGAATCCTGCTTCCACATGCACCGTGTTTGTTAACCATTTATTATGAACAAGAGCAAACGTTGCAGAGATAACGAAGATCATATTAGCATTGTTTGCCAAACTGTTCTTGTTGAATGTGCGCATTTATGATAACACGATGGCTTCTTTTTTCTCGTACTGCGCTTTTATTTTTAGCTTATGTTTAGCATATAACGGGCTTGAAGAGCATTCAGTTAATAAAATAGGGCAAAGTAGTCGCTAGTTAACTTACATAAGATATCGTTTTGAAGAATGGACGTCCTTACTTCCTTCCAAGTGTAACTTTGGCGGCGTCATTGCGACCGAAGGAATTTGTTCTTTCGCTATCGAGAATATCGCTAGTAATGATAACACAATTTAACATGGTTTGTGAGTGTGATAAAAATCCTAGTTTGTAGAAATGTTTTTCTGGAAATATTGTTTCTAACTAATGTTTGCCTCAGTTACAAATAAAATTAATCGATCGATGCATACTGGGCTTTCCCCGAGCGTCGGGTACAGTGCCCACGCTTTATCTGCGCTAATGACCTTGAGTAGGGGTGAGTGGAGACGGGTGTGCTTTTCTAAAAACACTGACTCGCTATCGGAGTAAAAGTAGCAGATATTTTAATTCGCATTGAAAGTGGTCCACATGAAAGCTGGGTGAACTCGGTTAATGTTGACCGATAAGCCACAAAAGAGACGGAAATATCTGAGGTTACGTTAGTAGCAGCCGGCTCGAGCGCGCAGATAGGACATCCTCACTATGTTGCGGAGAGGACACGGTGACACCCACACCCTAATGTCAAGAAATTGTGATAATCAGCCGGTTCAAGCGACCGCCACTAGATCCCGTCGTAGTCTAGTCCCTCGCGGGAATACGAATCGTACTACAAAATTCTAAGCTTGAAAAATATGTACACTATTGTAAATATCGTACGTTTGGAAATTCGATTACTTCCTCAATGAATTTCAGCGGTATGGTAACTTATTCTGTAGGAGTTCCCAACGGGGCTTGAGATAATACGTTTGTTGTTCTTTGTTGCACGGAGCTGTTCTTTTGTTGTAGTGACATGTTCATGTTCGATATAGGTCTTTGTAAATTAATTCATGCCTTCATACTCATGATTTAAAATAGATTTAATATATTTGAAAATTTAATTATTCATTAGTGACATGACTACTGATATTTTCAGCATTTCATTCTAATTTAGGAACATTCTGTTTGAAATGATATTAGTCGATACATTTTTCGGTACAATGCTCAATTCGGTGCTTATTTTCTTGTTAGTCTGTTGAAATTAATTTTCAAGATAAGCCGTGAGATTTTCAACGAATTGAAGTTGTAATATTGTAGCGCATTAACGTACTTTTGTTGTATGGTGCACTAGTACCATTTTTTTCTAACAATATCAGTAATTTTACAAAGTGTTCAGACTTTCGGCCACCACAGGGTAGCCCCAATCAAAGATTCACTTCTACCACTTTCCCCTATGTTGTAAACAAAATTGAGAATACGTATTACCTATTGAAATCAATTCGAAAAACTTTGTCACCGGTACTACTTTATATGAACCCTTCAACTGTTGAGTCGTAAGGTTTTCTTAAGAATCTGAAAATATAGATATAGAATTTTATAGTTAACTTCTTTTTAAAAGCGATACAACGATATATTTAATCGTTTTAACTTCCTCCTTTCAGCATTTCCTATCCCGCACTTTCACAGTCCAATTCTTAATGTTCATTTTCTGTATACCTTCCAGGACATCATTCTTCCTGACGGGTGTGTTTTAATCTCTCATAAAAATGTTTTTGCACAGTTCGACTACCTGTGTGCTAGAGTGCGTGAATTGACGCAAGAGCAACCTTTGTTTGGCGAGCTCTTGCTGCACCTTCTGCCTCCGAAAGAGAACGGTAAGGAAGTGTCTCCTGCTTCCAGAACAGTGTGCCAAGAATAAGCAGTATGTGGACAGGAAAACCGTTGAAATACCTAACACGGAAATGTAATAAATAAACAAATAAGTTAATAATAATAAAAAATAAATATATTGCCAAAAAAGCAATACAAACTGCATATGACCGCATGGAGGACAGTAAACTAATTTACTCTCGGGAAGCGNGCATCTTACCAACAATCTCAAAAGCGTTAGAATATATTGTTCACAGTCAAATCACCGAGCATATTTTCAAATCATAAACTGGACATGTTTCAGTCTGGATTTCGCCCAGACCATAGCACTAAAACGGCTCTTACTACAATTTCTGAAGATATCAAGATGGCCTTAGATGCAAGAGGTGTGACTGCGCTCATTCTTCTCGACTTCCGCAAAGCGTTCAACACAGTGGACTTCGATATTTTAGGAGCTAAACTATCTGCCTTCTTTTCACTCGCCAAACCGTGCATCAAATGGCTGAGCTTCTACTTACGAGAACTCACTCAAAGTGGCACTCACAATGGAAATTTTCTACCTGGTTGCCTCTGATCAGCGGAGTGCCCCAAGGCGGTATTCATTCACCTTTACTCTTTTCCTTATTCATCAACGACCTTCCAAATTCCGTACTCTCATCACGCTACCACATCTATACCGATGATTTCCAATTGTACTCTTCCTGCGCTCCACATCAACCAAACAACAATATACATTTACTTAACGATGAACTTGAAAGAATCCGACTGTGGTCACTAAGCAATAATCTGTTAATTAACCCTAAAAAAATGCCAGGCAATAATATTCGGGAATAAAAATTCACTTGGTCTGTGTAGATCCACGCTTCATTCAGACCTTTGTATTGATGTGAAAATTCTCTTTTCTCCAAACGTAAAAATTCTCGATATTATAGTGGACGAAACACTATCATGGACAGATCATATAACGTATATTTGCAAAAAGGCTTACTATTCTCTTTGCTCTCTCAATCATGTTAGACACGTACTCACCGAAGCTTTAAAACAAATCCTCACTCAGTCATTAGTCCTTCTGCATCTTGACTACTGTGACATTATTTACCAAGATATCCCTTCCAATTTCGCAGATAGACCTCAAAAGATTCAGAATATCTGCATTCGCTTTACTTTCGGACTGAAACGATACGATCAGTTGACAGAAAGCAGGTTGGATGAAACTGAAAGACCGGCGGAAATTCTATTCTTTCCTTTTCCTTCATAAAATACTTCAGACTAAATCCCCAACCTATCTCCATTCCTTTTTCCAATTTCTTTCCGATGGACATAATCTAAATACTCGTTCATCTTCCATACTAGATCTTTTAATTCCCAGACACAAAACTCAGAAATTTTCTCGTTCTTTCTCTATCGAGGAGGCCAAACTGTGGAACAACCTTGATAATAATATAAGGAATATTCCAGCAAAATACTCGTCGTCCAATCCTCTTTGCTCTCCGAGTTGCATTAACACAAGGACCACTGTATGAATGGTGATGGATGAATGGATGGATGAATGAGTTATTCTTTCCTTTCTTATCTCTCTTCCTTTTTTTATTTTTCTTAGTCTATTTTTTATCGCATAGTTAATGTCATATATAGTTATTTTACTATGTAAATGTATTCACAAAGAGGTTGTGTAAGAGAAGGCATTTGCCTTAACTTCGCCTCCAAATAAAGACGCTTATTATTATTATTATTATTATTTATGTTAAAAAAATTCATATAACCACAAGAGAAGCAGAGGATCATGTCCCGACTCGCATTAGGGCGCTTGAAAGAAAATACGATGTTGTCATTTCGAATGCCTGCGGTACCATGTGAGCCATCAGTTCCTAGACAACACGGAATGGTCAAGGTTGCCAAATTAGTGAGCGAATGTGCACGACTTACCACGATACTCCGCTTTGTCGACTCCATAAGTGTCAGCGTTGAGATTTTCTTCGCCCGCCTAATAGCTTGTAGTTACTTCATCGAAGTTTACGATATTTCTGTTTTACGTATTGGAAAGAATGTGGCTCATTTACATTGTTAAATACAAGTTTAAAATTATTAAATATTGAAGACGACGATCATTACTGTTCTCTCAATGTGTCGTAAATTCAATTCATCGGTTTTAGACTACGATCACATTTAGCAGAAAATCTTCTATCATAATATGTATTATAATTACACTGTCACAAAATAATCTGGGTGACAAAAATTTCTTTCATTCTATTGACGTAATTTGATTAAGTTTTCAATCTGTAAATGTTAGAAAATTCCATACATCATGATCCAACATGAAAATACGAAATCAATTAGAAAATTCACAGCGCAAAAACGAAAAATTCCAATACAACTATTTGACAGAACTATAGTTTTTATATTTTAGTTTTATTCGATTTTACCATCAAACTTACGTACCAATTGCAAAATCAAGTTTTAAATCACAATGTCTAACCATCAAACACGAATTAACGAAACACAACAAAATATACTTAATACATTTTTCGTAAGAGAAAAAGAAAATTTGTTTTCAATAAATAAAATGTTATACACACGGGTTTTTATGTGGACTTACATTGCCATCATCGCAAAAGTAAACTTATTATAGAGATGTCCAGAATAGTTTGTCGAGATTACAGTAGTTTGGACTTCTTTCATGTACGGGAAAGTAAGTGACGTTTACTGACCAAAGATATGTGAAATCAGTGAGAGATTATGAACTTTGGAAATGAAAAATAAGAGTTTGTTTTCCTCTTTTGACTGGATGAGTATTTTCTCCATTTACAGAACAACTTAATGCATATTAACTTAATGTAATGGTCTGTATTTGGTCAATATTTATTTGTTTAGTACGACTGTATCATTAAAGCTTTGTGTATTAAATAAAAGCTTACCAATGTTATCCCAAAAACTGAGGATAAAATAAAAATAATACAAGAAAATCTGTTCGCAGACTAAGCAACATGAGAGTACTATTTAGAGAACTCACGGTGTCGTGAAATCGGTAAATGCCCTCGATGAGCAACGGGTATCTAGTGTGTAGTTTAAATTGTAAATAAACGTAATAATTTTAGTAACGAATGTGGACTGAGAGACGTCACCCGAGAGAGAGCTAATAAACTGACTACAATTCCAGTTGAATTTTTTATTTTAAAACAAATTATAAAATAAATAATACATGCTATAAATGTTCGATTACAATTCCATTTCTGTCCACAAAATATTGCGATGCCATTGAATTTTTAAACAATTGTTTACGAATGACTAGAGAAAGAAAAGTTATTTATTAAAATATACTTTTTAGAAGTAAGGTACGGCGATATTCGTGAGTTCTGTACTCTTGAATCCACTTCTCTTATTCTTTAACATTTCAATTTTCGTCGTTTCTTGCAATTATTAAACATCTTAGCTCTAGCGTAAGTAGAACTACAACACTAAAATGTCTTAAATCGGCATAAATAAATAAAGTGTAATTATTGTGAGTTCAACTTGAAGAATTGAAGTCTTGTAATGATTTCCTGGAACTTAGAATAAAAAAAAAATAATGATGATTATTAATAGAGGATCCCTCTTTCCTGAGACTAACATGAGATATGTGTAGTGTCAAATACATGTAATGTAGAGGTATTGCCCGTTATAGTTTTGGGAGTATTGTACAAATATTTCCTCATTTGTCGAAGTTGTCACAGCTGAGTGGTTGTGGACTGATATTTAAACGCTGAGCATTCTAGGGTGAAATCGACGTTACTTTATTTTTCATTGTTTGTTTTGTGTTTTTATCTTCATCTCAAGTTCGCTGATTTCTGTCTTTTTTTCTTCTCGTCAATTATTTCGGTGTATATAGTCTTTTCGCACAATTCTGGGATGATGTAAACATTCTATCAAGTGCGTCACGTGTTGAGGAACCGCAATGTGCGAGGAGTTGAGTGTCGACGGCGAAGAACACGTGATGTGTGTGTGGAGGGAGCGGGGAGGAGAGGAGCGGTACTAGCGCCAAGGTTATGACTTATCCTCAGCCTCACCGCTGCAATCTTTCTCTCCCATCTTCCTCTGTTCCCGTACTTGCTTTAATTCTCATCTTTATCTCCAGCCAATTCTTCTGTCAACGATTCCTGTTTTAATTTTTCACTTCTTTTATGTACTTTTTCCTCACCTTTTTTTATTTGCACCTTTTGCTCACCTCTTTCTTCCTTTCTTTAATTCATTCTTTAGTTCTTGCTCACAGGTCACCTTTTTGGATCATTTTTTATCATTGGCCTTCCATTATTATCTATGATGTATTTTAACTCTTGTAACACATTGCAGTTACATCGACATACCATTAATATTCTGTAGCTTCTAATTTTGTAATTTAGATAACTGTTGAAAAAGAGGATGCATTATAACCACATTTTTATTTTCCCGAAACCATAAAATTAAACCTCTTCCGTCTACGAATAAAATATTCTATTTGCGATGTGATTGAAAAAGTCGGCATGTATGGAAAGCGTTTCCTCCCGCACCCGCCGCCCATCCTCTCGACTGGTGCAAACCGCCCCGAACGCTCTGCGTAAACACGATTCTGATGCATTCGCCGCCGGATATTGTAAAGCTGCGGATGTCACATGGCTGGGAAGAGACCGGGGCGTTCGATAAGGATTTACTCCAAGTGGCGACCACGGTCCATATGTTCAGGATACTTGTATGTTTTAATTAAATTATTCCTTGGGATATCTATTGACGGACGATGAAATTGTCCACGTGTAATTAAGAAATCGGATATATATATATATATATATATAT
>NNCF01128326.1:488431-562402 GCA_002313205.1 Laupala kohalensis | reverse complement strand
ACTGCATAATTCCTGTCTCTTATACACATCTAGATGTGTATAAGAGACAGTATATATATATATAGTTAGTGTGTAAGACAGGTAAATTTTTAATAAAATAATATCAATAAAATATTTGGTAGTCTATGTAATGCATAATGGTGGCTGGATGGTTTGATGTTTGAATATTTGTCCGTATATACAAATATGTACTTTATTATTCAAACTTGGTGAATTATGTGAAATTTCCAATGCACCAATGCTTACGAACAATAGTGAAGGTGGTTTAGGTGAACGCATTATGCGAGTAATATCAGTTCATTGCGCGTTGGCGTTGCCAAAATTAGGTGAATAGGTGGGAAGGGTGTTTCTGTGGAAGTAGCATTGATCAAAGTATGTGAAATCGTGCGAAGCGGCAGGAAAATGTCCAAATTGAACCGTATTTTCGAGCGTTTCATGCAACCGACGGCAGCCGCACGCCTGGGACGGAAGGGGTGTTAAAACATGGACTCGTCTGTGACGACGGCGAAGATGCCGGACGCCGACGATGAAGACGACGATGGCGGCGGTGGCGGCGGTGGGTGCGCGCCCGGGTGCGGACCGAAATACCCGTCTCGGCCGAAGCATGCTCGCGACGCTTCGCGACGCGGCGCGCCGTGCCGTCCGCCCAGCTGCGGCGGCGGCGGCTGCGACTGCTGCTTTGCTGCCGTCGGATTCGCCGAGGCTTTGGTTGGCTCCGTCGCGCGTACTCTATTTCGAGCAGAGGTGTAACGCTAGCCGTTTCTACCGCGGTAGCTGTGACCGTGGGTTCTACTATGGACGAGCGGGTGGACATGCTAGTAGATGAGTCGTGTGGGTGCTCCTGGCCAATTGAATTTTACCTTGACGATTGCGAAGATCCTATCCTCCGTCACTCTCCGCTTCCCTATGATTCGTCTGAGTGACGTCGACGACGTCTGACGACGAGCTGAGTCATGTCTGCGCTGAACATTCACTGTGTCCAAGTTAGTCTGTAACACTGCGGATCTCTCGTATATTAAATGACAAAATGACACTGTCGACAAAATAATATGTAGCAATGAAAAAGTCTACTTTGATTCACTTGAGCACTTTTAGCAGCGTTTTCGTTCTTTGCTTCCTGTGGGACGGGAGAGTACGGGTTCTAGGTAAGTTTTTTTGAAGATTCAAATACCTACTTCAGTTGTGTATGTCAGTTCGGTAGCTGACTTTCCCCAAACATCGTTGCTTCTAAAATGAAGAGGTGGGAACACCCAACCATAAAACTGTCCGAAAACATATTCGTTAATGTCAGAACGAGTCAAAAGTCAAACAGTTCCGCAACACGCCTTAGGCATTATCATTGGGTTTTACGGAAGCTAGAGTTTCGCAATTTCTTAATCTCGCCAAGAGGAGGAGTCGTTGCTAGCATCATTCTTTGCATCTGTGTATACCTGGTATTCATTTTATAGTAAGTTCACCGTGGTATTGTGTGGGCAATGTCTGCAAAATCCCCATGACGTCACCTGGAGACAAATCCCTCCAGTCCAGCCAGCAGCTCAGCACTGAGCCACGATAGTCTCGCAAGATTTAAGTGGAAATGGGTTATGTAGTATAGAGTTATCGTGATTGAAAAGAATGGGAGATACAATTTCAAGGTCACTTCACATAGGCGTAGCGTGGCTTGAGTGATGTCTCGTGTTACATCAATCAATGATTGAATAGGATCATGCACTCTGATCAATTGTAGCATCGCTTATCGTTGCAAGCATGGTGCATGGAGTATGGAGACCGCTTGAGTTTTTGTGCCTTGCTATTATTCTTTCCTTTACGTAGCTGTTATAGGAGAAAAATGGGAGAATTCCGGATTGAGCTCGTCTTCTTGGTCTTACAAAATATGCAAGATCAAGGCCAATACTATCATGGTGTATGCGCATCACTGAGGGAACATCTGTTTCTCCCAGTACCTTCAATAGGGCCATTCATTTGCATCATTTGTTCGTCACTTTCAGATAGTAATTCTTGGATACATTTGTCTGCATAGTATTCTCAGGGATTTAATCAAATATGATCATAGTGATGTCTCCTTTGAAGTCGTAACGTACAAATGGAAAATGAAAACAATTGTCATATCGTCAAATATCCGGGAGGGAAATCATGTTACAAAAGAGACACTGAGTAACAAACTGCCTACTGATGTACGGAAGAGAAATCGAAAAAAACAGATCGACCAGTGGGGGAAGGTGACGAAACGAAGCGACTAACTGGCAGCACGTGACGGAACACGTGAACAGCTGGGAATGGTGAGCACGGTTCAGTTCAGTAAGGTGTCCCGTTTCAATAGTGGCGCTATGAATCCGAATGTCGGTGGAGAACTCTAATCCCTCAAATACCTCTCCTTGATTATGTCATAGATAGAACATTATGGTACTTACGATTGAAGAAGGAATGAAACACAAATTAGAAGGAGAGTTCCAGGTATTCCAGTACAAATGCTATGACTACCACTCTCTGCATCTTGAGTTGCAGTTGAGGGTTGGCAACGAGGTTCTCTGGGCGACTTGCCAACACGTCACTGCACTAAACCACATGTATACTTAGACATGAATATGATAGGAAACATCCACTGCAGTACAATGAAACTAGTAGTCTAATATAAGACCTAGAACACATACTTCGTAAAGGGACTAATAAACGAAGGTTGGGAAAAATGTTGGTTGATTACAATATTATATATTCAATCGTAAATTAACTTCCCCATTATTAAGGCTCGCCCTGACCAGAGCGGGATGCGAGAGTGTTGGCGGGCAGGCGATGACAACACTATCGCGGTATTGGGAGCGGTGCTATTCGCCTGCTCGCCAGACACATCGAGAAACAGAATGTTTCCTCAGCATGTATTCTATCGTTAAATCATGGTGGTCTAGAAGACTTACACATTCAATTCACATATTGTCATATTTGCTCATACTTGCATAATTTTATTCTTGAACTGTCTAAACAATTCTTCTGGGCATTCATTCAATAAGGCGGCAGATAAGATGCGGTTTCACATTAAATACCTATTATCATTTACGAATTTCAACCAGAACTTCCATGTGTGTATTCGACATAATTTTTCATACTAACGCACCACGCCACAGTAATTAGGATATTGGAATTCAGTATTTAGATATATTTATCCCAGAATAGATGATAAACCTAGCAATAGTGCAGCATGAAAACACAAACATCCCGTGAAAAAGGTAGAAAAAGCTAGTAGTCCCCATAGGGAGTAAACGAAAGACGAACTTGAAGTTAAACACTGAAATAATAAATTACTGTAAGTAATTAATTGTTTATTGGAAAGAAAAAATATTGTAAGAAATATTTCCTTATCAAAATAATTCCTTATCTTACAATAACTATCATGTTAGATTTACGTAATGAAAATCTGCTTAACCATGATAACAATATTGCACAGGCCCTGAATAATAACGAGATAATGTGATACTAATAATGCTTCTATTACATCTTAATACACTAAAACGCTTGTAGAACCGTCCTTGGTACAGGAATATTGAGAATATTAGCTATTAGAATTGCCCAGGAGAATTGTTTAAACAGTTTTAAAATAAAACTATGCAAAAATTTAAGTTGAATGTATTAGTGAATATGACAATGTGTATATTGAATTGAATGTGTGAATCTTCTAGATCACCATGATTTAACGATAGAATATATGCCGCGACAGCAATGTTTCACAACGTCTCTAGCCGGCCGGCGAATGAAAGCACCGCTCTGGTGTTGCCATCGTCTCCACCTGTGGTCAAGGCGAGTCCTTACGCAGAACATGTTAGATGAATTTCACATCTTAATCATACTTTTATCAAATACAATAACCATACTTTTTAAAATGTCTTGCCTCCGTATTTAAGATGTGAAATTCATATGACACTGCTTATTTTTATGCGTCTCTGTGGTAGCAGAAACGTCCGATCGACTTTATATTTTCCAAAGCCTTTTAAATTCAATAACATATCGCTTTGGTCTATCAATGATGTCCATTCCTGTCGTAAAAATCTTCAACGCTTTTCCGAGTACCATAACTTTCTGTTTCTTCCTCTATTGAAAGTAAGTTTCTTAAATAATGTAACGTGATCATAAAAGCATAAAAAATATTTTTGACTAATAACTTATCACATGAAAGTGTGTGAATTTTTGGGGACAATTAAAACGTGGTAGTAAAAAACAATAGAAGCTTCCGGTTTGCTATTCGTGATACAGATTTCGATTGCATTAAGAATGGCATCTAATGAATGTGGGACTGTTATGAAATTCGAAGACATAACAATTTCGTACCCTAGTAAGATAAAAATGATATACGTAAATAGTTCTACTAATGTGGAACTGTGCTCAGAATGAAAATATAATTTCCCTAAACCATCGGTTTGAGTGGATTAAATCTCTTGAATCCAATACTTAAAATCTACCAATTTGACCTTCTGTATACGACATGATAAAAAATATTGTTTTTATTTTTAATTTCACTAAGTTACGTTTTGGTGGGGTTGTGTACATACGTTCTCTAGTCTCCAAGCGTACCTACATTTCTTTGCTTTTTGTTTGATCGAATTGATATTTTTCTTGTGTGTGTTTGTGTACCTGTTCTCTCGGCGGACCCTGACGGATCCTTGGAGTTCGTTCTGCGATTTCTTGTCCTCAATGGCACAAGGGGAGAAGATGTGGCCAATCAGCGTCCTTCGGCCGCTCTGACCTCAGGTACTTGACCTGGTGGGTTAACCTGGTTGTCATTTTTAACGGTGTGAAATTCAAACATCAATAACCTCACGAGAATTTTAACCCCGGTTGCCCGTTCAACAGCTGTACACTCAGTTCTTGAGTTATACTGACTCCTGCTTCAAATAAGTAGCTTAATTCATCCACGTGGCAGATTACGGTATTGAGAACCCTTTTGGAAAACAAAATTGGTTATTTTAAGTGAGTCTTGAAACTAGTTCTCAGTATCAGCTTCTGATGGTCCACTGACATGTGAAAAAAACCTGTTGCATTTGTTCGTATCGCAATAGCAGTCAAAGTAGTATATCAATGAGAAAACTTTACATTTCATATCTATAATTCACGTTCAGATCTCCGTGTTTTTAGAATGGTTTTCGTCATTAAATTATGTATAATTGTTGCTCGTTTAATAGTAACGTAAACGAAACAATGATTGTCATCTCTTGAATGAGGCTGAGAATGGAGTTCGTGTTAGTTCCAGATGTCTGTTGAAAGCTCCATGAGAGAGGAAGATAGTAGCTTCCATCGTTTTCGAAGCAGAAATCTTCTAAAAGTGCTGCTCGTGCAACGGAGCAAGTGCTGTCGACTTCTCAACAGCTCCACCAGCTTCCTCCAATGTGGCCGCTTCCGTCACCGGATTCACTTCAACCCAGCCCCTGGAATCGATATTTGATCGCGACCGCTCCAGCCAACTGTATCCGCGTGGCTATCCTTTCCTCTCGTGCGACCGCTTTGTCGTGCGCCGCTGCGTCTTTTGAAGTGGCTTCAGGTGACAACCATCGCCTTCCACACTGTGTCACCGCCTCCTCCCAACTTCTTCCTCCACCTGCAACTCAGTCTCTCGACGTGTTTGCCAATGAGGCCAGTCCCCTCTTGCCTCTCGTCACAGTATGTGTTAGTTTCTCCGCCCTTCCCCATAGTGTCCTCCACGTGGTCTCATGCGCGACCTTTGGCAATGGTGACGCGCAATTTTCGCACCTAGTAGCTTCAGTACGGACACTCCATCTGCGCACACGACCTTGAGTAATAGCCTTTTGGCGAAAAGAGTTGCGGGGAACTTTCTTAAAAACATTCGCTCACAAAAAGAATTAAAATAGGTGTATTAGTCCCGTGAAAGTTAGCTTCGAAGTTAAGCTTACATTATCCTGCATTGGAGATAAGAGGCACAATAAGACACGGAAATATCTGTGGTTATACTAACAGCAGAAGACTCGCGCGCGCACATGGAGCGTCCGCGTTGTCCATCTAAAGTTTTGTGACCTCCCTCGCATATAGATTGAATGAAACAACATCAAACGTCCGCACTTGTAGTACAAATACTAAATATTACTGACGTATTTATTTATGGAAGTTCAGTTTATGGCAATTGATTTAACATAAGAATTTGAGAAGGAAGCAATAAAGAGGGATTTTATCCGCACAAATTATTTAATTCTTTTTAGAATTTTAATATTATATTTTTTAAATTTTACATATCATGTTGTAAATTATGAACTAGCTTGTAATAAATATATTAATGTACTTTATCTTGTAAGTAAATAATTTTTTTACTAAACAAAATGTTCTGTATAATAAAGTTTCCATATACAGAGTTTACTTTCAAGGAATCCTCGAATTCATCTTTTCACATATCTCAGTCCCTTTGTTTGTGATGTACGAGATTTCACGTAATGTTAATTTGCTACAATTCAATTTTTTATCTTTCTTTACATATCGAGCAAAGTATATCGAATGAAGTGTTCCAGTTAATCTTATTCACCTTAAAAATGATAATATACTATATCCTTTATACAACATATTTCGAATAATTTTGAAACTTTAATTTAATGGCCACAAGTGCGACATCTACGGAGAAAACCTAAATTTTTCTGCGACGATATTACTTGTCAACTGTGGTGTGAACTTATATTTATATATTTTATCTTAATGAATCATTTTTATATCAATTTCGTAAAGGTAAAATAAGAATTTCCCTTTTCTAAGATTCGCTGTCCATGGCCGTGTGCTGCTAAAGTAGTCTGTTTGAGATGCATGGTTTGTGGTTTGTCGCGTGCGTCGTTCTTGGCGGCGGCGGCTGCTGCTGCTGCTGCTGCGGCTGCTGCTGCTGCTGCTGCTGCATCGCGGAGTGCTGGGACTGCTTGCTCCAGGCCTCCTCCCGTCCTCGTCAGTGGCTCCGTCCTCTCTTCACCTGCATAGCATCGACCTCCCTGCCCCTGCCCCTGCCACTGCTACTGCTGCTCTGCTCACGCTGCATCTTCCAGAACACCATACTTAACACACTCCACGAATTCTTTTCTCATTTAATTTCCGTCGAGGCATTTAAAACAATGAAATACTAATACAATTGAGTTAAACGTTTTTCTTGATATTTGTTTACCTGAAATATTTGTTACAGGAAGCGCGTATTCCGTTTACATTCATTGGATTAAATTAATAAATATTTATTAATTTTAAAACATTTAAATTTACAATTAGAAAATTTGATATGTTTACAATTATTTTCTTTGTATATTTGGTTTTAAATTTGTTACTTAATCTGGCATAATATAACATGAGTGAATATTACTTATTAATTATATTTGTTGTTGTTTTGTCAAAAGTCAAAATTGTTTTCAACATGCATTCAATTTAGTTAAACTTCAATGATTCAACTAGTGCAATTTGGTTGTTTTGATAATATGGTTGCTCTGGGTTATGGAAGCAGACTTGTCATTACATTACCAGATCGACCTCTCTGTTGACAATTACATATGTAATATAGAGACTTTTAGGGTCTCTGTAAGCCCCGCCGGGGTGTTAAGCCCCGCAATATATACTGTATATTTTTGTTGTTGTTAAAATATAGCCCTTTTGAATTGAATTGAATATAGAGACTTTGCATTACCGTCCACACCACTAGCTAGAAATTTTTATGAGTAAAAGTTATGATTCATTACTACAAGCAGCAATAACTGCTTCTAATTTCTAAAAATTAGTGCATTCTGCATGGATTTATTCGTGCTATCAACTTGGCAGTAAGTTGTTCCTATGGCGCGTGGCTTGACGAAACTGACCTTATGAAAGTACTGTTTGGAGTGACGGTGGTGACTTGACTTCTCGCGTGGAATATCGATAATGCTCGAACATTAAAGTCATGTAGATAGGCGGATGAGAAGCATTCCACCCGCATTGAGGACAAGGTGATGGTAATAATAGGCGATTTTTTTCGGAATTACAGAAATCGTTTCAATACTTACCATAAACGGAAATAGGTACAAAGTAAATAACTTCAAGAGCCTGGCGAAAATTGCGAAGGATTGGGAGTCGAACCCGGGACTTCCTGCTCTGGTCGCAGGTGTGCTGTCCACTGCACCACCCGCCTCGACTCCCAAACCTGTATGCAACATCCACCCGGCCTATTCTAGTGAACCTTGGTCCCGGGTTCGAATCCCGTTCCGTCGCAATTTTCGCCTGGCTGTTGACGATGCAAACACTTCTCCACGAGGAGGTACTCGGAAGTTGGGAGTTACAAGAAGTAAATAACTGTTTCCGGTTTCGGGTTAAATTGTAACTTCTCTTCCGGCCAAAATTTGATTTTATTTGATTTTCTGTTCTACTCCGATATGTCTTAGTAGCGGCTAGGCCAGCGTCGGAAGTAGCGAATAAGCGTTTAGTCTAAGTGTTCCCTCATTACTCAAGACTGTACTAGACGCAACATAAGAAATGGCTGATTGCATGCTTCTCATGCAAGGAAGAAAATTTAAATTGAGAATGCGTGTGTAATGACGGAGCAAGGTTTTCGTATATTTTATAACTGTAATTATTGTGATAGTAAATTATTGCGGAATTTATTAAAATAATTTTATTAATGCATTGTAGACAATTTTATATTATAATAAAGAAATAAAAGTACGAATAGGAGTAAAAATGATGTTTTAACCATTCCAAGAATTTCAAGATCAATTATCGGAAACTACTACCGGAATTTTTTATTATAGGACCCTGATTTCTAAATGCTGTGAAGAGTACAACCAAAATCGCAGAGAA
This sequence comes from Laupala kohalensis, assembly GCA_002313205.1. Lineage (NCBI taxonomy): Eukaryota > Metazoa > Arthropoda > Insecta > Orthoptera > Trigonidiidae > Laupala > Laupala kohalensis. The sequence continues at coordinate 553,621 of NNCF01128326.1, read as the reverse complement.
ATACAGTTACCGCCATTGGATTTGTAATTTTGTTTTGCATATACTCAAGTGAAAAATTTGGTGTTTTGAATGAATTTTAATTTTTTTGAAATCTGAAATGTTTCAAAAAGCGTGTTATTTTTACTGTTTTTGCCGGTACGTCGACTTCATTATTTTTTATAAAACTAACTAAGAGTGACAAAAATAATTCTTATTCGGCAAATGATCACTGTTGTATTTGTGACAATATTTATTAATTTCAAGCTTCTGCATGTAAAATGTAATGAGTTATTAATGTTTTTCGAAAACTCTGCTAAAAACGACCAGACACTTGCTGGAGGTTACACAAGTAGTTTTAAACGTTTACATTTAATTGTAACGTGATTATGGCATTCTTCTGAGTGCGACAGTATATATATTATTCCTTAAAAATGGGGCTGGACGTTTTTAGCAATGTTTTTGGAGAAGGTTAATAACTCATTATATTTTGCATGTAGAAGGTTGAAATGTTGAAATGTTATCACAAACATAATAGTTAAAATTCGCTGAATAAGAATAATTTTTGACACTTTTAGTTTAGTTTATAAAAAATAGTAAAGTCGACGTATCGGGAAAAACTGTTAAAAAATCGCGTTTATTAAAACATTTGTTTTTAAAACAGTATTATTCATTTTTAGAACCATTTTTTAACTTGAAAATAAGCAGAAGAACATGACAAATTTAATGGTGTTAATTAGTTTTTTCTACGATTTTTGTGGCATCTACAGCAGTTCAAAGTGAGGGGTCTATAATAAAAATTCCAATAATGGGTAAGAATCTACTCTCGCTGTATTGAATTTTACCTGCGTGTTAACTAGATGGATGAAATATAAACCCCATGACTGTGCGAGGTAATCAATTAAATTAGACTCTTGAGTGTGAAATATTTGTTGGAAACATGACACCCCTTCATGTTCAGTAAGCTGTTTTGTCTGTTTGTGTGTGGCAAGAAGATAAATAATTGAGCTCATTTGGAAGGAATCTGACACGGTTCTCGTCAATTTAAAATATCTTGATGGAACTCTGTGAGTGCAGGAATTTAGACATGTCAACCACACGCGAACGGAATTGCGAATGGAATGGATTAGGAACTTGGTTATACTCAAATGTTTGTTAACTGAAAAGTTTTGACAAATTCTCAAACAGTTCAAGTTCAAATTACAAGAGCAAATGAGAATGTGTTCTTAGTTTCGTGTGAGTTCTTTGGAAAATGAAGTTTCAGGGTTTTTGTTGCAGTATTTATTCAATTATTCTTTTAAATGTCCCACAATATAATTAGTTTTGCCTATTACTTCTTTTTTATAAACATCTGATAATTGTGCCGTTCTTCTTTCAATGTTCTTTGTTTATTTCGGAAGAAGTTTCAAGAAGATAACAACTTAGTGGTTTCTCTCCATAAATTATGGCAACTTAAAAATATTAATAAAATATGACCCCACATGAGTCAATCTATTTGATGGAATTTATCAGGACACTTTATTTGACTCGCATGGACGATGATACTAGTACCTTTAGGGGATACGTTTTAGTAACGGCAAAAGTAATATCACAATTCGTTGAGAATCTTCAATCCTATTCTGCTTTTGACGTGTTCTCTGCCTATACAGTCTTTGACGATGTACTAAAGTTTTGGCGTCCCATCGGAGATTTTTTGTCATATGATTTTGCTGAACAAGAACTTGTATTTTTTTATCTGCTCGATTGACTGATTTGATTGGTATCTCTGTTTATTATATTACCCAGTATTTACTTCTGGCTGGCATGTGTAAATACCGGGGAGAAAATATGTATAGGGAGAAAATATCCCACATTCATTTCATCTATTTAAAGAAAAAGCAAATCTTCTACTGACCAGACGGGCATTAATGAAGCAGAACATTTAATTTTAAAACCTACGAGTTGTATGAGCTTTGTTGGAGTCTGGTTGTTTGGAATGTGCGTTATGATTATAGTGATAATAGTGTACTAGAACCGAAGTTATGTAACCCACATGATTTAATTAAATTTCACTTGTCCTATCTATTTTCAAACGTATTAAAATTATTTATGTTTATCTAAACTGCTGCGAATAGAAATATTCATGGAAATGTTAAATACGTATTCTAAATTGTTGTACATTATCTCTATTTAGTAGAAAAACAGCATTCCTCGTGACTGGGACTGGGTAATCGGGACGGGAGTGTCTTGAGACCTCCCACGTACGCCACGATTTGTTTAAAACTTATTCAGTGATCACTTTTTAAAAAGACTCAGAGAATTTAACAAATCGCAAATTCTATTTCTTATCGATGTTTTCGTCACTTTTCTACCTTTGAAGACGAGTGAAGCTGGAAAAATGGAAGCGGTATTCATTTCATAAAATTATTATACATGGTGACTCGTGAAACATTCCAATTTAATTAATTTTGTTCGGGTATTTTTAGGATTTTTAGTCTTGGATTATTTCCCTGTAGAATGCAAATCTCTGATGTTTCTGAACCCTCTCAGTGGCGAAACACTTAAGCAGTTCGAAGGAAGGAAATCTAAGTAGTCGTCCGAATGAAATTTAAAGAATTTAAGGTAAAGTAATATCAAGGAGGACTTATCAAATAATTTCAATGTGGAGGAAATTTGTTTGTTCCAGGTAGTTAGCCCTATATTAGGAGAACCGACCCACAAAAAAAAATCATTGTGCGAACCTCCCGTGCCTCAGTAGTTGGGTCCGATCTGACCCATCGACGTGTCCAAGTTTTTGTGGGATGTCACGAAATAAGAGGCGCAATGTATTAAAATTTAGTGCTAAGAATTTGTTGACTTTCTGAATCTGTTGCTTAGTAGCTCTCAGAAAATAGAATCAAACATAGTCAAAATTTGCACATGACCGAACATTCATTTTCAAAAGTTAAATTTTCAGTCTTAATAATAATAAAGTATAATAATTATTATTATTGAAACGATGCATAAGATCGTGATGAAAACAGTACGTCTCTTCACTCTCCCGAAAGAAGCAAAGGAACATCCAATAATTGCCATCATGGTACCAAAGGAAAACCGTAGGAATAATTGTGTCGAGATTGGGGAGACCACATATTTCATACACCCGTAGGAAAAAACGAAATACTCTTGACGAATATTTTGTAACTTGGACAAGCAATAGCATATGCCTGTATCTGCTGTGTTACGAAGGTGTTTGTGACGAAGCTTCTCATTGCACACCTAGAGACTTTTCAATACGCACAGGCGATTCTGATGCGTCTCTCTGTATGAATTTTCTGGACATACAATCTCTGTTTTCGTCATTTGCTTGTAAAAAAAAACAGTCCTCTGCGCGGGCGTCGCAGCGCCGCTATTTCGTGAGAAGGCAATGAGAAGAGTCAATGGGCCAAGAGGGGCAAAGTCCCTCCTCAACCAACACCAGTCTACGGACCTGTGAAAGAGATTCTATGGACCGACTAATGGATTCCTGTCGATAATTATCGATATTAAAATACCAGGTCGCTTAGTAGCATCATGTTTCTTCATAACGTGTATTAAAGCGATCATTGCGTTTAATGTTCAATTACGCGAACTGCTGTTCTCATATCTGCCTCTGACTTAATGCCCTTGATTAGAATTAATAGGATGGTCCTTTGCTTGTTTCCGGTGAGTAGTTTATTGTCCTCCACTTGTACGAGATTTGTTGTACGAGATATTGTATACGAGATTTGTTACTGAATTATTTGACGATAAATTTATTACCAAATCGTATGCAACCGAGCTTCAATATAGTCTTCAATTTATGTAATCAATAGAAGTATATATTTTCATTTACTTTAAATTTATCAATAAATATTGGTTAATGTTTTCATTGCGTCTTTACTTTAGTTAAACGGAGAGGTTAGACCTCTAATAGTCGCACGGTTCAACACATCTGTTCATAACTTTGTTAGGTGAGGTTAAGGTTTCTTTTTAACAAATTCTAACATTATAAATACAAACTAGTTTTCAACATGCTTTACAATAATTTTTAAAAATTTATAATATCGTGTCATATAAAACATATAATAAGCTAATCTCTTAATCAGTAAAAATTCCAAAACATGCGAAAAATCCTGAAGATGGTACGAAATGTATCAAAACGTTGGCTGGTGCCAGTTGCTTTTTTTTCTTTTTGGACCTAAGCGCAAGAATCACATCCCAATAAAAATCGTAAAGGTTCTGAGGTAATGTGTTTAAACTGCAATTGTGTAAAGAAGCATATTATGCCCAGCACTTGCTATGATTTCGTTTTAAAAAATACTAAAATACAGACGTTCCAGTTTTTATAGTGCGTATTCGTAGACGAATGCAGAAATTGCGTGCTCTTAGTGCTGTGGGCAACCGACAATTAATGACAGCAAGGCAAGGTGGCTGCGCGGGGCGGCGATGGGGTATTCTTGGCTCTGAAGTCACGAAGAGCGAATGCTCCCGTAATTTTAACTCTGCTCCGATGGTGGCGATAGAGGGTCACCCGCACCTCCTCCCTCGTTCACTTGCTTTCCCCTCCCCCCACCCTCCCGCGCGTTTCTCTCGCGTTTCACCCTAGTTCCGGGTTCGATGCTTCCTTTCATCTGCGCGCGCACGGGTAGAGCAGCTGCGTGGCACAGTCTTCACATTCCTCCTTTCCCCCACTCCTGCTCCCAACTCTACTCCATTCCCATTAGTGCTCACCTCCAACTTCTTGCGTTTGAGGAACAGAGTTCTATTCCGAGACTGCACTCACTTTTCCTTGTTTTTCTCCTATTCTTTTTCTCAGTTCGCTGCATCCTTTTTCCGCTGTGACATCACTTTCCAAGAATCTAAACGTCCATTCTCGCTCTTCTCATGGGGTTCACTCAGATTCACTGGAAAGTTTGTTTTTAAATCCCAGCATTTCGAAAAAAATGTTTGACTCATTTTTTAATTAATTACTATAAATTTTAAAATATATCGATCAATTGCTGCAAAATATAACCTATGTAATTTTAGGCATTTCTCTTTTTTCATTTAACTGATCTGTTTTCGAAATTAGAATACTGTGGATGTCAAGTGCATCAACGTTTATCTTCCGTTCATAGGGAATAGCAAATAAATAATTTTTTATGCGACAATTAAGTGGCAAAAGTAATAATTGATATAATGAAGAAAACCCTATTTTTTAGTTTCTTTTCTTATAATAATAGTTTAGTTTTGGAAATTTTTCAGTGTATATTAATTTGCAAATTTTGTTGTTGTATCAACGTTTTGTTCTATATCATATCAGATATATTTCTGTTATGTAAATTTCCTTTCGTAAGTACAGTTCGTTTTTTACGTTGATTTTTCTCTCTCCTGTAAAAACTGAGAGGAATCTTTTCCGTCAACCTCTTTTTAAGTCTTAATTCTCACTTCCTTTTACATCAACCGTTTAAACTCAACAGCAATTAAAATTTCCGACGTTTACCTCTTGCCTTGCTACCCTACTACTTTTTATCTTCTTAATCCCATGTTAGCATTATTTTTAAAAAAAATTATCAGCTACTGTTTTATTTCTTATCTTCCTAAAGACAATGTTTTCGAAATAATTTACGTTCAGTCTTTTATTTTCGTAATAGATCAAATAAGAGAAGATAATGTAATAGTATATCACTTATTCACGCTTGTGATATCCCTTATTCTGAAAATATCATTTTCAGAGTTGACAGTATGCGCGTATAAGTGAGCTCGATAGTTTGTGAAACTTACATTTACAGGAATTTGGTTCTTAACATCAAAATCTGAAATTTGTCACCTTTATTGTTATTTTAGTTATCCCAGTTGAGCTCAATTATCGAAAAATTGATTTTTTCCCAAAAATTTCTTCTCATTTTAGATTGGTGTTTTCGTTAAAAAAATGCAAATAATTAATTTTAATAACCGATTAAAGGTTTTTGAAAACAGTTAAATTATTTTGTTTATTATAAATAAACAATATACAAATATAACATACTCCATAAAGATGCACGTATGCAAGGGACTCAGTTATTTAGAGAGTGCAAAGAGCAAAACAATCAATACACTAACCGACATCAAATTTGTCGCAGAAGGATCGTGAAAGTCTTGCAATTGTGTCTCTTGCAACTTCTCCACAACCCTTTGGGGATTTTCTTGAGGAGATGGTCCATTCGATCAAATCTTGATTCACCCAAAAAGTGATTTGAAGCTGAGATTGTCTTTCGCGAGAGTTTGATATTGCTTCAGATATGTCATGACGACGGTTCTTCTAAATTCAAGGAAGGATAAAGGGTGATAAAGTACCAAGGTACTCCGCAGAGAAAAGTTTAGAACCCATGAAATGACGGGTCAATACCATTTACAGTTGCCGATGCCATACTTTTGTTGCATTTTGCAAAAACGAGGATCCTGAATTTCATTTTCAGCGAACAAATACCTGGTCACCTTGGTTATGCAATGTACTCCATGAGTGTTAGAGCATATGGCAACCACAAAATTATCCCTCTACGTGTAAAGGTATACACCATCACTTTTATTGATGATTCTTTCTATTTGTCCTCTCGGAGCAGCTTACATCGAGATTTTTGATGGCAGAGGACAAGTTTTACGAATTTGATTTTCATGAATCATTCAATTTTATCTCTTGAGGAAACCTTTCTACCATTTGTATCAATGGACGTACCTTGCCAAACCCTTGCACCGTCAGTGTCACTACATTTAGGGGTGTTTTTCCCACGGTACACGTCAAAGTCCTCTAGTTCCCATTTTCATTTCATCCTCAACGCCAGAGTCTTCATCGCTCATAATATTCGTTTCCGTATAATGTATTTTTTTCCTCCGTAAAGATTCTTCGTCAGCAAGAAAAACGTATAGCCTCTTAAAGTTGCAGTCCAAGGTCAACAATACTTGCAAGCTTTCTGAAAGGTAAAACAAATCGAGATTCCATAGAACCGGTCTAGTGCTTAGCGTGACACCTATGTACATAACACACTAAACATGCGTATAAAAGTATATAAAGATTGTTAATTTTTATTTAATAATTACATGTGTCTGATTAATGAAATTAGTAAACTTAAAGTATCAAAGAAAATGCCCTATGAAAAATGCTCTTTGTCGACACAGTCCAGGTTTTCGAATTCCACGAAATTCTATCGTACGAAAATAAGTAAAACATAAAAACAATAAGAACTGAAACAACTTTCATTGTTGGGCAATATGAGCACTTCAAAAATTTATTTTACTTTGTTCTTCACATTTTATCACGTCCAAACAATGCACTATTTCTGTGACATATAAGTGGCAAGAAGCACTAAAACTCACTAGGTTAAAATTTTGTAATTGTTATGTCTCAAGAAAAAATCCTGACTATATAAAATATGATTGCAATTTTTGTTTCGATATTCAAACAGCAGTTTATGAATAATTCATTCTCAGAATGTACGATGAAACCATTTTTATGAGAATATACAGGCTCGTATCTTCTCGTATCTTGTTTTAATGTGTAAAGGGGAAATTCAAATCAAGAATTTCATAAGTTAAGAAAGATATATTTGTTTTTCAAATAGTTCTTATTTTAACTAGGAAACGATTCATGCCTGTATTCGGTAAGCAAAAGATGTTTACGCAAAATGTTTAGAGAAATTGGTCTTTCTTGAAAAGATTTTTTCAAAATATAAGCGATTTTAACTAGTTCGATCTTTTTTTTTTCATTTTGTTCTAAATATACTGTTTTAATCAGAAAATATTTTACTATTCACTCCGAATTGAGTCGGTGCAAATTCGAAGGCATTCGGAAGGGTTATAGACATCATCTCCGCCCTCCTCCCCCACCTCTCCTACTACCTTTCTTTCTACAACAATTAGTTAAAAGAATAGCTATAACTACTCACTGCTGATTTTATTTGAACATTGTCATCCGAATCCCGTTGTTTTTTGTCGAATTGAAATTATCCTAATGAGTTAAGCAGGGAAAATAGAGTGCAACGCTTTTGTTTTAGCGCGCGTTTATTTGTATATACACGCGACCGCAGGCTGCGTCCGAATGTTAATTTGCTGTGGAGTCCGTCTCGTCTCATTCCTCTTTTCGTCTACACAATAGATGTATTTATACTTTCATCTCTCTCTCTCTCTCTCTCTCCCTTACGCTCGTCCAAGGGCCGCCTCCGTGTTTATGAGAGCGTTTCCAAGTGGATTGTCGAGAGAAAGAAGATTCCATTTAGATCTCGGTAAAGTTCTACCGGTTAAGTAGGTCACTAAGGGAATGCTTTGATGTTCAACAAATTTTCGTTTCACTGAGGTGGAGTTTCGTAAGTAGAAATTGGACCGAAGCGTTTTTATGTAGTTTCTACCGTCGATACTGTTAAAACTCATTGCAACCCGTTAATTTCATTAGAATGCGTGAATGAACCAATTCGTTCTATTTACCAGATTGCACCTCATTGTAGAGGGGCAAATATAATCACGGCTTTCAAAATTTACTTCCATTCTTTGGAAGCCAAAGTATATTTTTGAACTCCTCTGTAGTTCTTTAACACATCTGCAGTTTCTAACTAAATATTTGGAGAAGAAAAACCTTTAACAATTGCTCTGAGGAAAAATTTGAAATATCTTACTGACCAGGAGAAAAATAAATTGTGCATGGAAGGATTTACAATTCAATAAAAGTTTCTGAAGAATATCTAATAGATTTATGTTGAACCATTGTATTAACTAATAATTATCGTGTCATTTTTATCTATTGCAGTGGAGTGTTTTAAATTTCAGATTTAACCATTGAATGGTGTCATTTCAGTACGTGAAAATTTTGACGAGCGCGGCTGAGAAAGTTTCACATCAAAAACAATTTGCATTGACTTCGTGTTCATCCTCCTGAGTAAAATTTCTCGATTCCTGAGTATCTGCTTCGGAAGTTCGTCTAATTCCCCAGGAGTATCTGCTTCTCTTCGCTCCAGCGCACGCCATTTAGTCGTCGCACTGCTGTGAAAACTGGTTGTTCACAAGCTATTTGAAAACTGGTGTTGCTGATCATTGGGAGTCGTGATGTTTACAGCTTTCTGTCCAGGAGAGCGTGCGCATTCAGGGGAAAATGTGACCGGCGAAGATCTTTCACCCACGTTCGATTCTATTTTTGTCGCGAGTGAGGGCAGTCTTTTCAGAGGCCTATTGTATTGATGGCAGTTTGTTTCATTGACTAAAACGCACAACATTTCAAACTGGTTTCTCCATGTTCAACTCTCAGAACAGGCTTCACAAACAAAGAAGGTTGTTAGGAAGTAACCAGAAAAATACCACGTTTCGCAAGATTCCAGATGCACCATGTCAAACTTCGGCATATGAACAAAAACATCAAAAAATTATTTTATTTTCTAAAACTTCGTTACTTTAATGTCATCTTAATGAAGTATAGATGATCATAAAATACATACGTAAAAATACAATTTAAAAATGTTTAATACCTTATCACCCTTCGCTCGGAACATATTTTCCATTTCTTATAATTTTTCTCGCTAATCAGAAGTGGATTAGACACTTCATCACAATGTACATGTACAGACAAATGTACATCAGCCTTAATTATTTATTCTTGGCAAAATAATGCGGTGGTTGGATTAGTAACCAAGTGACAAATATAGTGTCTTGATGTCAACTGAAATGTATTATGAATTCTTACTGATAGATGACGATTTTTCGAATTTTCGTTGTGTATCACGAACAGAGTAATTATCTCTATTTTAGTTTGTAAACGTTGTTAATTCAAATATCTAAAATCTAAATTCCGGACTTTTCGATATTCCACTAAATGCGTGAAAAGGGTAAAAGAAATTCGGTTTTCTGTCGTCCACTGTGACAATCCTTTCGCTACGTAATGTTTCCCTGCATACTAATGGGCCTCCGAGCTCTCCGATGATTATGAAAGGACTCGAATAGTGTCTCATTTTCACCTTGAATTATCGATCTTTTAATGAATTTTCGCTATGAATTTTTATTTATTTTATGATGGGACGAGGTTCAGCCTACAAGACCTGCTCTTCCACCTTACCTCATGATTTTGGCGAAAGAATTGGATATTGGGTTGACGGAGAATCTAAAGATACTGAATGGACATTGGTCTGGAGTGGGTGAGAGAAACCCCAGCTGGACTTGCCCATACGTGCGAACCTGACGGGGGAGTACGGCCGCCTTAAGTCCCGCCGACCAGCTGCCGTGGAAGCGGGGAACATCACTGAGAATCTTGTGGACTGGAAAAGGGATTGGAAACGGCAGCCCCCCCTCTGAATACCACTCACTCGTGAGCACGAGAACTGTGCTGGATAGGTGGTGCAAGCGAGAGACTCTGCTGTGTAATTGTGGTGATGTGAAACACGATGATCCACATATTGTCCTCTTAGAAGTTTTGCGGGTAGTGTGGATGATTTTGTAATTGCAACAACGGAGGGCTAAAAAACTGGACATTAGATTGTAATATGCAATCTGTGATGTCACCTAGGCCCTTAGTATTTTAATGCGTCTTCTATGTGTTTATCCATACAAGTTGACGTGTTTTGTTATATNTTGGTTTTGTGACAGTTGAGTTTTACGATTTGAAATGAACATTTCTGGTCCTTCTCTAATATAGTTTACTTTGCCATAAAGTGCCAGTAACGTTCAGAGATGGCATCAGTATTAGATGTGTATAAGAGACAGCGTAGACACTGCCACTACTTTCAAGTCGGATGTGATTTGAATTTTTAAAGAGTATATGAAAAAGCTAAAGCCTCCAGTTGAATTGAATGATAAATGTAAATACACAATGAAGTCTGTCGACAATTTGATATAATAGTAATGCATTTTGTAACATGATATTTGCAATATATGAGTGATTGAGTGAACGCGGTGTAGGTAGTAAACGGATATCGGTGAGAATTCAAAAATAAATAATTGTATCAAAATTACAAAATTCACGTGAGTAATTCCATGGATATTAAGCTAGTACAATTAAATTTTTATGAAATTAATGTTGATTCACCATTACTCAGATCTAAATAGTATTAAAAATTCAATCTTCTCCTGAAATTCTTCGGAGTCGGTAGGTCCAGTGACAAGATAGGAAACGATTCTAGACACGTCAATGCAAAACATATTTTTGTATTTTGTGAGAGAAATTCCTAACTCAAAGAACAGGATTATAAAAAAATTAATCCTTTTTCACGAGTTTCTACAATACACAAGCAACATCCGATCTAAATTTCTAAATCTTTATTTTTAATATTTTTCTCTCTACTTGTATGGATGTGTTAGATACTCAGGACGACTAATTCGATATTTTCACTCCTTTTCACCCATTTAAAGTTGATATATCGAAATTTCCATAATACCGCTCCTAACGGTTTTTAGACTTGATTTTACAATCCTTGCCCTCCAGAAACATATGAATATATATCTCAATTAGTTCATGAAATATTGCGAAAGAAGCATACTGTGTCTCTAACAAAAATCTCTTGAAAATAGGTCTACCCGCTTTGAATGAAACATTAAAAATTCAAAAACCCGTTACTAGCTAGCAATGTTTACATATAAAAAATACATAAAAATCAACGTTCTGTCCGAATTCCAAGTTCCTAACTCTAATAGTTTTCGCTATGCATTGATGAATGATTCAATCAGTCAGTCAGTTAATCAATTACTCAGGACGTCGCTTATAATAGGGAGATACCAATAATCCAGTTATGAATAGTTAAGAGCAATACTCCGCATTTGAAAAATAAAATAATATGGTTCCTTCCAAAAGTTTTTGAAGTGAAAATCCTTTAACAGTTTTATGGTGAATGATGAGCGTGACTGTAACGAAAAGCATAAGATTAAGCAGGCACGTTTATGGCGATAAAATGTTTTATTGTGACCAAAGAACTCCAACACCGATAACAAAAGGAAAAAAATTGATTATCCATATGTTTATGAGTTTGCAGAATTAAAAGTATCAACTCCTAGGTTAAGAGTAGAGAATTTCATTTCTCGCGCGTGCTAAGGGACACATACTATTTTTTATATTAAATTTTTCTTAAAAAAAGAGCTAGTCTAAATATAATTTGCATGATTATACAGACTAAAAATAAAATAAAAGCTCTGAGAAGTAGGACCAGTTACTGTTTGTAATTTACATGCAATTTCCCCTACTATTGAGAGCGTTTACTTCATTTTTTTACATTTGCACATCATTGTTAGTTTGATGGATCTATCTTGGATTTATTTAGAACTTTATAATACATGACGCGCTTAGTAGTTCTGGAAGGGAAATCCGTGGTGCAATGGTTAGTTAGCTTTCCTGGGGTCGGCACATTTCATCTCGGAGACGACTCTAACTCAGAGACGATTCAACTTATCTACCTGTCAAGTTGTGTGTATTTTTTTTTGTTTGGCTTTACGGCTCATGTCGACATCAAAGGTCATTGGAGCCCTAAAAACTTGTACAAGTAGGGAAAATGCAGTTACGCACTAGGGAGAGCCAACATGACTCTCCCGTGTGTGGGACTCGCCGAATGACTCAACCATACCCACTAAAAACCTTCATGACTTACAAGATACCAAAACATATCTCAAAACCAAAAATCAAAACATTGAGGACAAAAAATGAGGAGGGGACAAAAATTGAGGGGGGGACAAAAATTGAGGGGTAGGACAAAAAATAGGGGTAGGACAAAAAATGAGGGGTAGGACAAAAAATGAGGGGTAGGACAAAAAATGAGGGGTAGGACAAAAAATGAGGGGTAGGACAAAAAATGAGAGGGATGAAAAAAATGAGAAAAATGAAAGAAACCCTAGCTTTAATAGCGTCGGGATCGAAAAGAACAAGAGGTGACCAAGGAAGGTCAGAAAAGAGAAAGGAAGGAGCCATTCACAAATAAGTGGAAGTAATGCCAGACTCAGCTTGGGGCCCCGTGTTTGCCAAATACATACTCACTAGATGTAAGTCCCCTGGGGGCGGGGTCAAGTGTTGGTCTAGGTGGTCGTCCGCAGGGTTGTACAAGGAAAACGGCAACGTTTACACACCACCGTCGCCCTCAACGTGTGGCCCTCCTAAAATTAATATTAAGAAATATACGAGTTATTTCACTAGACGTGCAACACCATGTTTATATTTTCTTCACTGTAGAAACATTTAATCTATGGAAAGAAATATATTTACAAATATAGACGGTATATTTCTAATTACACAATAAAAATATATTTTAAAATATTTATAAATAGAAACAGAATAGGAGGGTGCCCCTTCTTAATTTCAAAAGTTGATCTTTTAAGAACCAACCTAATAACAACATTCCTCAATAAAATAATGAATAAAGTGTATTTTTAGTATCTATTGAAGGATGTTGAGAAGCGTACGAGTGTTTGGCGGGCGATGACGTGACGCCAGGAAACGCTTCGCGGAAGTGCTTGAGAGCGTGTGGTTAAAAGCGGCTGAGATTCGCGAAGCCTCCGCCTGCTGCTGCCACCGCTGCCGATGAGCCATTGTGAGACCATCGCATCCCGAAGCCACTATCTCCTTCTCGGCGGTATTTCGCCGCGATAAATATAGCGCGTGCCGTCTCCCGGGCAGGGCCGTGTGGCCATCGGAGGCCGCTTGTGAGAAAGATGTCCTCTAAGTCCATTGTCCTCCTTATCAAGTACAGTTAACCCAAAATCAAACACCAGCTCCCAGGACTACTGACAAAATTCAGGACAGAAAAGGGGTTTTGGAATGACGATTACAACTAATAAAGCTCCAAGTCACGAAATGTAGTTCGCATTAATCTTGTAGGTAACATTGTGGAGATGCATGAAGCAGTCAGATTTAACGTATTGCCTCGAAGAACATAAAGAATTGAAAGATAGAAAACTGAAAGAAAAATTGAATTCGTTATCTTGTTAAGCTAAGGAAAAAATAACTAAATATTGACTGCATTCGTATCCTTTCATCTAAAATAAGAATTTTGATCCCGACTTATCTCCTGTTTATCACATCTGGAGGAACCACAGGGTATTTCGAATTAATAATACTTCTCGTAATATCTTTTCAGGACATACATTAAGAGAATGAAAATGATTAATAGTCAGTTAAGAAATTAATTTAAATTCCATTGATGCCTGATGATACTGAGTGAGTACTGTTTAACAAATAGTCTCCTCTTTGTCAAATCGCGTGAGGAGCAACGCTATAAGATTTTATTTCAGCAAGACGAATAATTCGTTTATTGTCTTGTATAAACCATTAATTATTTTTTCTTGTTGAGTATTTCTATATTTATTCGAAAATTCCCAGATACGGAAGAGCTTGACAGGAATATAAATTAATTAAATCTAGGTACATGATATTAATGTATGATTTCTAAAATTTATTTTTGTAAGAAGTGATATGTAAGGGTCCATCAATAAGAGAATTAGTAAGTATTGAAGAAAATGTTAAACAGAATTTTCAGAGTTAATATTTTCCATGTGTAAATAAATAGTCTGCTAAGATGAGCTTACTGGACTTCTTGATTAGATTGTTCTCTGAAGTAGTGCTATATTTACAGTGCAATCTAATATAATTTTAAGTTCTCTTGATCAAAGATTCACGGCGCAGTGATATTGTATGAAGTTGGAATAATTGGAGACTAATTCCCCAATAATAATATTGAATTAAATATGAATGGTATGTACTTCTTTCGAGCTCTATATGTCTGATACCGAGGTACATCCCCGGGAACGGAGAGACACGTATTAAATCTAACAAACTAGTATTGACACCAGTCACGTCCTGAGAGTGATATTAGTCTCGTGGCTTGCTGTGATAACATCACGTGACTGGCAGGAATGTTCCGTGGACTATGTTTGATTCAGTGTAGAAACCTTATATTATTTAATCAAAATTAACACATTGCCAAACACAATCATGCATAAATATTTGAAAAATTGATACAATTTTCGAACTTAACGGAGGTCAAAAAGAAATGAATTATTAAAATATTACAGTCAAAGTTACGCTCAATGATAATACATTCCGTTAAACGAAACAAATTTAAAATATTACATCAATACTTTATGATAATGTTTTGCTATGCAATGTTTTAATCTTTTTCTTTGCTTCCTTCCCATTTTTTTGGATCAGTTGTGAAGATGAATAATTCGATAACTTAAAAAGATTTGGCGAGCATTTGCGGTCACACAGTAATATCATGAGTGATGTGTGGTAAGGTTCATATGTGATGGATGATTGAGTAAATGAAGTTACCGAGCGTGCTCTTCCACCTAATCATGTGTTACGGGCGACGAAATTAGTAAGGAGAGATGTTTATCATCCGAATAGTGTAAGTCATTGAACCGACGTTGGTTTGGAGTAGGTCAGGAAAACCCTAAGAGAAAACCTCACTGAGTTGACCAAGTGAGGGATCGATAATATCAGGATTGATTCGTAATGAAATGGGGATTGCGACTTACAAGGTATCATAAGTAGATCCTCCGTTCACTTTAATCTTGGAAAGAAGTAATTTTTTTATTGAACTCTTACATTTTCTTCCGTTACCCACAAATCGTTTCATCAAAGTAGTAGGAAAGTGATATTTTGAAAAATGATTTTCAGAGGCAAATTGATAAATCAGCATTTGAATTTGATCAAAAGAACTCAAAATTATATTAGGTTGCACTGTAAATATAGCACTACTTGAAAGAACATTCTAATCAAGAAGTCCAGTAAGCTCATCTTAGCACACTATTTATTTACACATGGAAAACAATAGTTCTGAAAATTCTGTTTAATATTTTCTTCAATACTTACTAATTCTCTTATTGATGGACCCTTACATATTACTACTTACAAAAATAAATATTAGAAATCACACATTAAGATCGTGTACCTAGATTTAAGTAATTTGTATTCCTGTCAAGCTCTTCCGTATCTGGAAACTTTCGAATAAATATAGAAATACACAACAAGAAAAAAATAATTTAACGGTTTATACAAGACAATAAACGAATTATTCGTCTTGCTGAAATAAAATCTTAACGCGTTTCTCCTTACGCGATTTGACAAAGAGGAGACTATTTGTTAAACAGTACTCACTCAGTATCATTAAATTTAGCAGTCGATCATAAGACCACTCGCTGATGTTAATCTCATTTTTTTAAAAATCAGTTAGTTGGTTTTGTGACAGTTGAGTTTTACGATTTGAAATGAACATTTCTGGTCCTTCTCTAATATAGTTTACTTTGCCATAAAGTGCCAGTAACGTTCAGAGATGGCATCAGTATTAATCACATTGTTAGCAAATTTCGAATATTCAAAGGTATCCCCACTCACTCGAAAAAAGAAAACCGGACAAAAATTAGAAAAAATATGAAGGAACAAGTAATTAAATGGATGGTTACCATCTTAAGTGAATTAAGGTGTTCTGTTTTTAATCTACATAACGAGAAGTTTTTTGTTATTTACTGAGTCTTGCATATCGCAGTTAATCTAAACTTCACACTGTTTCCTTTGAATAAATCCCATTTTGTCTTTGGAAGCTTATATGTCACAAAAATATCGCATCAAACTCCTGGAGACATAAAAGAGACTGAAATTGTAAATAAGATTCGTGGAATATTTCATGAGAAGAATTACAGTCAAAGCGAAGTGACTTGCGTGTCTTGTTAGCTACACAAGGATTCGATTACGAGATGCAGGATACATTCATCAACTGCTCTGCTATTCTGAACCATGACAGCTTATGAAATCAAGCGTATTTTTAAGTCAGTGTGTTTGCATATCTTTCAGATTCAAACACAGAATTTTGTTGCTCTGCGTAATCCTTTCGTTAGTTCCTTTTGCTCCTGATATAAGTTTCATTATTTATTTATTTATTTACTCTGAAGTACACCTTAACCTCAACATCAATGTCATTACCAGAGCTACACATACTTCGTAGCTTTCTTTCTAAAATATACCGATTTAATATACTTTTTCATCCTTGTAGAATTATAATTTCTTTCTCAACCATCCTCTTCTATCTCTCTCTCATCTTCACCTTGTATTCGCTTCATTTTCTTTCTTTGTTATTTTTGTCACCTTCCATTTTTAGTAGCGTTGCGAATTGAAAAAATTTGAGTTACACAGTATCCCAAAATACTGAGTATTTGTATTAGTTTTCTATGAAAAATGACCTGTCATTCATATCAATTAATCTTCTTGTCTTCACTTTTTTTAAAAACTACCTTCCCCTGTCTTCCTTAGTTATCCTGCATTCATAGGGAATGTGGTTGACACCCACTTCGTTTCCACGGTTGCATTAACGGGCCTGTGTCACGCCTATTTTAAACAAGTAGTTATTATTTATATGTCCTGTCAGTATATCAGTTAGTGGCATGTTTGGTTTAAACCATTTCTTTTTCATCGTAAAATCAACATTAGGATTGAATTATGTATAGGTCTCTTCCTTCTTTCGCTGCAGTACAGCGTGTTTTCTAACATCTATTAATACTTTCGTAATTCTTTTTCCCCATCCTTTCTCGTCTTGCCGTAATATCTATCCATCGTGCATTATATGTCCTTCCCGCCTAATCTTATATCTTAACTAATATTGATATGTAACTAAATCAATAGGCAGATGCCCCGTTATTAATTGTAATACTTTTGTGGAAACACTTTTATAACAATTACTCGACCTAAGTTAGCAGAACCTTTGCAGACTTGCCAATTTCATTTCATTATGTACCAATTTTGATCTCTTATACCACGCTCTACAACAATACAATACAAGCTGTAACACCGGTCTATGTAATTACTTAACTCTTTCCTTCCTATTACATTTTGTCTACTCCCACTCGGTGCAGTCCATAATAAATCTTCTTAATTCTATTTGCAAGTTTTATGAAAAGTAAAGACGGTACTAGAGTAGTGGAGTGTAAATGGCTCATTTAAATGGACCGTGAGAGACAAGAAGCCGGGCAGAAACTTAACGTGTGTCATGTTCACTTCACAAGGTAAGGGGTAATGGAATGTCATCATCCTGTTCACTCGCACGGGCAGCTGGAAAGGTTGGGGTGTCTCTGATCATTCCCGCGCAAATATTTTTTGTATGATTATTGCTTTTTTTAAATTATTAATCGTGTTGTTATAGGAGGTTAATAAAATTCATCGTATCAGTCCCCAGAAACTTGCGCACTAAACTGTGTATGTCAGGTCTGGAGTTTGACTCTTCTTTATTAGAAGTCTTCCCAAGAATCCCATGTCTCGTAAATATTACAGAGAAAAAACGACCGATAAGTTTATCAACTAAATTTTTTTTACCGGCTGCGAGGACTGTATTTGCTCGTTGGGCAGGTCCGGGATGGGAGTTTTAGAGGACGATCAATTTTCTCTCATTTTTCCGTACTCCTGGTCTGAAAAATAGAAATTAAATTCGCGCACAACTATACGTGAATTTTTCAGATGAA
This sequence comes from Laupala kohalensis, assembly GCA_002313205.1. Lineage (NCBI taxonomy): Eukaryota > Metazoa > Arthropoda > Insecta > Orthoptera > Trigonidiidae > Laupala > Laupala kohalensis. The sequence continues at coordinate 535,249 of NNCF01128326.1, read as the reverse complement.
AGTAGCTAGTATCAAGAATATGGTTGGTTAGAGGTAAACATAATTAATTAACTAACTAAGGAATTAAAATTTTAGTTTTGAATTTTCAATCTAAGACGAGAGTCTGATGAGGGATGTGGGAGAAAGGCTCTGATAGGACAATCGAGTTTGTTTACTCATTTGTCAAACGATAACAAATTCTAATACTAAAAAGTATAAAATAAAATAAACGTAAAAATTTCTTTTTTAAAAGCAAGCTTTTATATTAAAAAGGCTGTTCTAAAAAGTAAAAGATATATTTTTTATTTTCTATTTCACTGAAAATTAACTAAAAAAGTTCCTTCCTTGGTCACTCATTGTCGGAGAAAGTACTTAGACGATACATAAACGTAGATAATTTATAGGTACGAAACATAAATTGTAAAAGCTTGAAGGGTGAAGCGTCATTAGTGCTAATACTATCGGTCTTAAAAAATTCTGAAAAAATCCTCAACCTTTTAAATTTATATTTCATATTTTAAAAATATCTTCGTCTATGTATCTTCTAAAAACTTTCACTTATGATGAGTGACCGAGAAATTATTTTTTTGTAGTTATACTTTTTTGATTTTCAACTTTACTGAAAATTATTTTTTACTTTTTGTTGCCTCACTTTTTATATAAAAGCTTGTCTCATAAGATAGTTTTTTTTACATTTATTGTATTTGAAAACATAAATTGGTATACATTTTATACCACCCTTTGTTCTCTCAGCGGACGTAGACTTTTCCGATTATTGAATGTAGACAACAAGTTAGACAATTTTTTCTATGAGATAACGGAATTCGCTTGAAGCGTGCTATTTTTTTCATTTATTACTTGTATCCCGCAGTGAATAACTTACGGTGGTTTTCCTCGTATCTAACAAAGTCTCTATCAGAATGTCAAAGTCGACTGTCACATTTCGGTCACTTCTTCCTCTTCTTCTCATACTTGTTATCTACGAGTACTCTTCTTCTGTGTCCTATCATATCCTTGTCCGCTGGATCATGTTTCTGATGCTTCGTCCCTAGATAATAATAAATTTTATTGTCAAAACAAGCAGTACAAACTGCGTATGACCACGTGGAGGACAATAAATTTACTCTCCGGAAGCAAACAAGGGACCATCCCATCAATTCCGATCAAGGGCCCTAAGGCAGAGACGGATTCAAAAATTTCAGCAAAAATTCCTAGATAAGATGAAAGTTATGTAGTGCTTCCCGTATGCTACCTTATTCCATGACGTATTATGTAAACCTCTTCGTGATTTAGCAAGAACTCTTTATCTTCCCAAGTTTGTCGTACACATTGCTTTTTTTGTAAAGAATCTTGCTCTGTCCCATAGAACATACAATCCCAAATATGTTGATATGTTTCAATTTCTTTGCCACATTCATCATTTTCCTCGTTTCCAATCCTTCGTAAAATATTCATAATATTCACCCGTTGTGAACTCCTGTTGCACATGGCATCTTAATACGCATGGTATGCGTTTATAATGACCCCCGTATGAGATTCATTGTCACGAATAACAAAGAGGGGTCATGGATTACCTGAGTTTATATAGACACGGCAACCACAAAATCCCTCCAACACTTCTGGCACTTGCTCTAACCACATTCTCTCTAAGTGTCCGTGAGCGCACTCCCTCCCAATTTCCTTATCAAAATTACTTTGCTGGAAGAGTACAATATATTGAGATTGAGTCGTCTGTCTCTTGAATTGCATGATCAAACGACCGCTCATTGATTAGCCTGTTGCTCCTCGCTTCCACGATGTGTTCAACGTCGCTAGAGGTTTCTCGCTTGAGTATTTGACGCTTTTCATATTTTTAGAGGGCTTCCCTGTTTATCTTGTTGTTCGCTTACACAACATGAAAGAAAGACGTAAGTAGGTTAGTATTCATCTCCAAGATGCGCGACTTCTGAATGGAATAATTATTTTCACACTTACTCTAGGGTAGAAACACGCGTGGTTCTCTATGATTAAATGAACATGACGATTTTTGCGGCAGTGTAACTGTCAGCCTCTCCAAAAATTGTTTTAGTATTCATTCCCTTTGTGTATTATTGTCATTTCATAAATTCGCTTAACACTTTTGGCTATAAGACGAATGGAGAATCCAATATAAAGAGGAACTTTTTTCTTGGGTGAAAGTTTTTATTGGACATAGTTTTCAAAACTGTGTTGACAATTCGACAATTATGTAATCATGCAACCATCTGTCAAATGTTTTCAGAATGACGATGTGACCAAGTCCACATTAACATACTTAATAATCTGAAATATTTTGATATAATATATTTTGATGAATATATTTCAGTAATCCTAGAAGTTTAAACTGTATCTTCTTTTGTAAGTGTGATGATGGAAATTAATTATTATTATTATTATTATTATTTAAATAAAATTAATTTACATATTATAGAGATGATTTAGAGTTAATAAAAGAGAAGGAAATGGAAGAGAACGTGAAAATTCTCTAATTATGGAAGAGCAGAGACTTTCTTAACGTGTGCTCTCGCTGCCTGACCCATTTGAACTTATCGAAGGACGAGGCGGGAGTATCCCAGGGTGCAACGGCCTCTCTGTTGCTACTAGGGCACTGTTGGCAGGCAGGCAGGCAGGCAGGCAGGAAGGGTGGCCAAGTGCAAGCGAGGTGTGTAGCGGGGTTGAATGGGTGAAAGAGTTCGGAAGGGAAGGGTGTCCATCGATCGGGGGTTTGCGAGGCCACACGCGTAGCGCGTGCGTGATCCGCCTGCGTCGCCAGCAGTCGCTGCGCGCGCAGACATAACACTGCGACTGAGTATCAGATAGCGAACGCAGCAGCGGAGCGAAGCGGCGGCGTTCAACGGACTGATGCCTTCGTCGCCGACAGATGGCGCGGTGGGCTCCCCGTGCTTCTACACTCGACCGCTCTCTCGCACATGGTCGACGGCAAAGGGGAGAACGATCACGTCAACTCAAAATATAAGGTTCAACTGAGAATGCAAACTTTCTTGCACGATTTATGTAAAATTTATTTTTCAGTTTTTGAATTCTTCATAATTTTGTTAACAAAATGAAACAAATAAAGAACGAGGGGGACCTGTAGATTACGTAATGCTCAGAGAACAGGCGAAATGCACTACTGTGTGATTTTACTTGACGTTTCGTAACTTTTAGATTCACTCTCCAAATTCAACAATTAAAAAAAATTATAATGTAAATATTTTATTTGATATTCTAGGAATTTTAGAATATTCTAGGATTAGGCTATTCTTGGAAATAAGTAGTTTTAAATACTTAGTTTCTAAATTACTGTGTATTTAATGCCGCCCAAGATTTATCTCTAGTAAAAATGGCCATTAGTATAGCCATTTGGCGTTAACAGATGGCCACTCAATGGCCGTTTTTACTAGAGACGAAGGATAAACAACAAATTTTCGTGACCTATATGAAAAGTAAATACGAAATTTCGTTACAATTTATTTGACCTAAAATGTGATTGCATTTCTTGTGCCACTTCCGGTTTCAATCAACTTCATCCCATTTTTTACTATTATCCAATTCTCACTCCCTAACAGCTATGATATTAAATTACGCATTCATACCTGATCCGTATTGTCTGATCGCATCTCCTTGGGTCGTAACATAAAGGTGTACTAAACTCGTTGGACTCAATTGGAGCGAATTAACCTGTGATTCGCACTTCATTATTTAGAGAAAATGTTGTCCGATTGAGAACACTTTAAGTATATTGATGCATCGCGAAACTCCGACGTACGTCGAGTCGTAACTTGCTTTTATCGTGAAAATGAAATCACTAAAACATAAAGGCCTATATCATTCATAATTATTAAATACTACACGTAATGTATATTAACTTTTCTCATTGGCCCTTTATTGTGAAGTGCTACTTTCTGTTATCGTAAAGAACTGCAACTAACCAGTAAACTTTATTTCATTGAATCCATGAACATGACTTTGAAAATCGTAAGTTATCGATTTGTTACTTTACTCGTTGTAATACAGAAATAAATTAAATGATTGTTTCAAATTTCGGAAACAAACCTTCAATAATCTTTAAAATCTCGTTTCTTAAAGAAATACAATACAATACATTGTCACATGTCATAACCTGCCTTTAAATAGCGATTTGGATGTCTAAATATACAATATTGTATCTTACACGATCCTAAAATTGCATAGAAACATGTAGGGTGCAGTTAATTACCATGAAACTGCGGCAAGAAAGCTAAACAAACATTACTTCACAGAGATTGTTTTGCAACTAAGTCTGATAAGATCCGAACTAAAATCATTCTTACTCTTCGATTTTAAAGAGAACAGTTCTATGTTTTTACTTCAGCTATAGAACGAAATACGGGAGAAAGAAAATTTAATATTTGACGGAAGTGAACATCCCATAAAATTTATGGTATTAACTATAAAACATGGTGCTGTGTAAAGTAAACACAACAATTAAATAATACCTGAAATTTTTTGATTATAATTCAGTTTTGTTCGAAAAGTAAATTAAAGAGCTTAGGTTGAATTTTTTTTGTAAGTCAGATGTCATCGCCGATTACCCGCTCCACCAAATCAAGACACCGAAAATAGTAGTCTACAGTACTTGTGTTTATGCGAAACTACTAAACATACCCTAGACAGAAAAGGCTTAAATAAACCCGTCTCCTGGGGGCAGCAACCAATGAACGTCGTTTGATCTATCTTCCGTCTCCTCTAACTTTTCCTTTTCCCCGTCTTCTTTTACTTTTGTGGAGAAAGTAAGCATTTGCCTACCTTTCCACCATTTTATGGTTCAATAGAAATTATACACAGATATTAATTGTAAAGAAAGTGTTGAAATAATTTTCAAAACAAGCAATATTGATTATTGTTTTGATTTACATCAAATGATGTACAAATTTTGATTCAAATTTATAGTGGAATAGTAGTGCTATTGACGCCTATCACTATTGTCTTCTTAAGTTGTGAAATTTATCGACATTTTAATCGACCAGATAACTGGGTTTTACTACACTTCTGACGACCAAAATCCTGGATGAAACGCTGTGTAGTAAAAATAGTAATATGTCTAGTTAAGGTATCTAGTGATGTTATATAACTTGATAGTGAAAAAAAAAAAATTATTTGTAAGTTAACTCATTCCTTGTTTTGTAAATTTGTAATTTGAAATAGGAGGGACGACGACTCCAAACCGTCGAATGGTGAGAGATTTTCTACCTCATCTCTATCGCATACCCTCAGCACCCCTAAGCTCGCGCCGAATGAGCGCTGCCGGGTGGAGACTGTGCCCTCCTTTGCACTTGCCCCCCCTCCTTTTCTCTCACCCCCCTCGAGAGAGTGCGCCCCTAGTTACCACCACGCAGTGGCGCCGCGCCCGCTGCAGCGGCCACAGCTGCAACGAAGCGGCGACATCGGCGTGTGAACGGCCTTGCCATTGTCCAGCGGAGACAGAGACGATGCTGAACTGTTGTTTCACGACCATCATTCTCAGGCATTGTTATGAACAGTGGTGTAATGCATTACTGGGGAAAAGTTTTACATCGTGCGACACTTTCATTAATATAATTATGGAATCAATACGACACCAAGGTTAATTAAAGTTGATTAGATAATTACCTAATTCGTTCTACACCGCGGTGAAGTTTCGCTAAGATTCGTCTTCCAGCGTCTGGAATAGTATGCTATTGGGTCACTCGGTGTCAAGTTGAAAGTCAATGAAAATTGCGACAGTTCTTTTAACGCGAGCAAAACTTTCTCACGACATTGTCCTTAATTGTTCCCAAGTTAGTTTGAAAAGATTTCCGAGGCAACTCAAGCCAAGCACTTGACTGAGCATGGACTAATACGTATGAAGTATCGTACGTTAGAAGATGATTTGTTGACGACTCCTTATTTTTCCATCTTTTACCTTTTCCTTTCCAACAGAAAGATAACAGAAATTGCATAAAGAGAAGACGCCACTTGACTCAATTATTCGAAAAGGATGTAACTTGACAACTTGAGTCGGAGCTTCTGATCATGATGACATAAATTGAAGAGCATATAATATTTGGGTGGCCTCAAACGATTCCTAGCAAACGTGATGCCGTCAAAACAGACCCATAGCGAAATAATTAAATTATTGAAACCGTTCTTAGAGATGCGTTGCTCCATCGCCACGGTACAATAACAACCCCTAGAAGCCTAAATGAGTGAAGTAGAAATATCATTCCATCGGTGAGTGAACATGGTCTTAAATTAGTTAAAATGTGTAGTTTTTGCACAATCTTCTTTAATTATAAGAGATTTATGCCGTGAAAAGCAATCGAGTCAATATCTCAGTTTTTATCCCTGTCGTGGATTATGAAAAATTGTTTGTATTTACTTAATAAACAATAAATATAAGTAATAAATAAACTTTATTGTCAAAAGAGCAGTTACAAACTGCGTATGACCACGTGGAGGACAATAAACTAATTTACTCTCCGGAAGCACAAGGGACCATCCCATCAATTCCGATCAAGGATCCTATGACTCATGTTGATTTACACGTGATGCTCATTTGTTAATATTATTTACATTGAAATGTTGTGTATCTATTCAAGAATTGAGGAGTGATGTATAAATGCATGGAATGGGAATAAAATTGAATTGCTCTAAAATGTTATCATTGTAATTATTGATAAGATAGCTGCGCATTATTTTATTCTGGTCATTGATTTGTTATTTTCACAGTAAATATGCTACATAATAATCAGAACACACGCGAAAAATAAACAAAAAATTATTATAACGTTGCTCCTAAAAAAATTATTTTAGAAATTAGTGAATAATTCCAAGGATTATAACGAAGTGTGCGAATAAAGCCTCGTACCATTTTGTAATCTACCAGAGTAATTGGAAAAGTAAAAATATGCAAAAATACCCGTCTTCCTATTCTTTTTACTGGCGAAGTGTCTGACCGGACATTTACTTCGTGCAGCCCCGAAAGTGTGGTTATCTTTGTATGCAACTTGAGTACAAACAATATACATAGGGAATTTTACGTGAGTTACGTCATGCTCCATTGTCCATTATCATAGTTTGCATGATCAGAAAGGATATCTAATAACTGTTCTGAAGTTCTTTTACGTTGTTTAGTGTTAAATATGGAACCGAGTGAAACTTGCCTTCAACTTGCCGTTTAACTGGACTAAGCGTGCAAATTTAGAAGAAAAAAAAGTTTTTTAATGATCCTTACTTTTTTGTTAATTTTCTATTCAATGCGAATTTTATTAAGTACAATATTGTAAAACAGATGATGTCTGAATAGAAGAAAAGTGAGGTTATTCAGTAGCATATTTTCTCTCTTACTTCTTGTGCGAACTATGAGTACACATATTCATATCTAACAAAACTCCGTCACAGAAAGTACGTATTGTAACGTCTAACTCGTGTTTATTTTAGCGACCCTTACTTAATAGGAAACAATGTTATAATCCTGCAGTAATATGAACGAAATAAATTCCTTATGAACAATATTTCATTTACTTTCATACATTAAAAGAACAAATGTACAAGAAATTACACAGAATTTCTATCCATGTTTCCGTACTAAGGAAATTACGTATTGTAACACATACATGCAAAAATATCTCCATCTCTGTGCTACACTTTCATGATTAACCGGTATTGATGAAATTTGGCCAAGAGATAGTTTCCATAATCAGAAAGTTTATCCAATAACTTTTATTTAAAAAATGCGTGAAAAAGATAAGATTCAGTGTCTATATTTAACGATGGACGTGGGCTGTGTTTGTGTAAATCTTGCCGTAAGTCTGGAATATTTTAAGCAATTCCAACCAACTTGGTACTCTGATAACTAACAGACAACAAACACTGCGGGGCAAAACTTCTGTAGCACCCCTAGGGAGTAGAAAGGAGATGACGTATGCCAATAATGGAAGAGACTGGTTTTAGATTTAAACCATTGTTTTCGATGCCGTTGTGATAGATAGCAACTCCCCCGGTGCTCCGAAGTTCACATTCAGCCCACTAGGGAGATATACCCCTAGCATCCCTGAGGTAGAGACTCAAAATGGACGAAAAACTGATGTGTTGAATGATGCACCATGGCATCATTTTTGGGGCCGTTGAAGTGAAGAAGTGACTCAACGTTACTTAAGTCTTCTATCACCCCCTATGAGGAGCTAGTGAGAAGGAGATGTAATGTAAAAATAATTGAGTATGACCAATATTAATGTTGAAAACACTGTTTTCGGGACCTCTGAAATTAAGTGATATTCTCGATGACGCCGAAGTTTACAATACACACCCAGCTTCTCTTGGGAAGGGGATGGCATTTAAAGCTTATTAAAAATGACATTCGTGTTGTTACCGTATTTTTCGGGTTGTTAAAATGTTTCTTAAATTCACGTTCAACTCCATAATATGTACCGACAGCGGTGATCTAATAGAGTTTTAAGAAAAAGTTAAATTAACTTTAAATGAATTAAATCCGCTCGTACAAGGAGCATGGAAGTAAGTGTTACTGAAATGTTAATACACCAATGATATTAGATATAAGTTCATCAAAATCTTACTATTAAGAATCTCGTATAGATAAACATTTCAGTTCACAAAACTTAAAAATTGCTCAATGTTCTAAGGGCAGACTGTGATGTCTTGGTGCTTGGGGCCAAGTATCACGGCAACGGAGAAGCTTGTCGGTTGGTTACGCATTTATATAATGTATTATTCGTTGGGATTTTTATTTAAAATTTAACCGTGTTTCGACTTCTTATATTTGTAAGTTGTAATGGTTATTTAATTAAATGGTAAGAAATTATTTAAATGATGAAAATTAAAAAGAACCTTAATAACTGTTAAGCCGAATAAATGATTCATTCCTTAAGGGCCAGAAAAGCGGACCGCGCGTTTGTGAGTGTGTGACGACTCACAATCTCTCAGTGGCTACAATACATCGAACTCGGTATGAATGTTTCTATGGTCATTTCCTCAGGACGTCCTTGACACAAATAATAAAGATCAAAATAAGCAATGTACACAGATTCAGTTAAACGATCATTATAGATTTCTAATATGCATGTAGAATGATAATATGAATTGATTAATTACGAATTTTATGAAGTAAAAAAAATCTATTTCAATTAATTAAGAACACAAAAACTTTTTTTTTGCGAATTTGATCTTTCCATTGCGTTATTTAATCATAATAAAGAAAATTTACATGTACTCTTATATGTGGTTCTTCTTCTACATGTGTATTGTCTTAAAGTTATTTTATTATTTCCTTCCAATTGTTTATTTGTCAAGTATTTTTTTCTGATGAGTTTCCCTTATTTCCTGCGGGTAGTGATCCCCTGATTTTCGTTGTGGATCTAGAATCTTTTTTTGACTGTACATGTGGCATATGATGAGAAACCTCTCTCACGCTGTCCATTATCTAGAGCTAGAGGCAGGTTTTAACAATGTTCGAAAAAATACTGATAGTTCTTTAGTTCCTCATCTATCTACTGTAAGTTATTTCACGAATCGATTATTTTTATTCAGAAAAGATTTGTCTCAAACTTCAAGTTGTAATAAGTGTGGTGCACAAAGTAGGGCCTAATCCTAATTCAAGTACGCATAAAGTAAGTTTTTATTCTTATATTATTTGTTATGAACAAAGTGACATTTGGTATATCTCGTGAATTATTGAATTGAACATATTTGGTTAAATCAGTTCTAGATGGAAAGTAAAAAATTATAATTAGTTCATGTATGACCAACAATCTCAAATATTTTGTACCTAATAACAGTAAGATAAAAATATGGAACCAATGGTCTCAAAATCAGTCTTCAGAGTTGCAGTTTAAATTAACAAGTGATACAGTACCTCCTCCCACACATTGAACGGGTACCTTTCACAAATTAAAAATTCCATCCGTTCTTCATCAAATTTGCTTTATTCGTGTCCAGAAGACGTAAGTAATAAGTGACGTTATAAGATAGGCCCAGAAAATATGCTACAATACGCTTCAATGTACAAGAAAGCAAACAACTGAAAATTAACTAATAAACAAGAATTTTTTAAATCTATAGTATATTGTCAAAACCAAAAGTTAAGTAAATTTTTAAAACACCCAAAATGAAAGTTAACGAGATATTTTTTTCTTTCCGGTAACGGCCAAAATGGTGCGTACACTCACGACCGCTTGCTGGTCCTCTGCGCAGTCCTATGTGGCGCTAATTGATGAATACTTGGTTTCTGTGATTTAGTATACAGTTTAGTGCGAAACCATTAAAATATTTAACATTAACTGTGAAATTAATGTCATTCCAACTACTACTGTCCCATAGCTCTCCTACAAATTTTTGATGTCAATCATTTTACCCACCTATCGCATGGTCCGAATACTGGAAAGTGCTATACGCAGACAAATCGACGATCGAACTCAGTTCATTCGCAGTGGACTCCTTAGTTCTTGCTTTTCACATAATGAGACGGAAACGTTTCCAGCTTTCTGCTTCAAAGGTTCTTTTCACAAGCTTTTCATGATACTATCACCTAAAAAAGAGCCCCAGTTTCCTCGAGTTTTTCTTGGTATTTCTTGGTATGTAATTCTGAGTATATCGTCGTGGGGCCGACCAATGCTTCAATGACTTGTCGTTTCTTTCTCTTCATGCCAGTACTGACATGTGACATTCCCCAGTTAAACATTTCTTGTTATGAGTCTTCTCTTTACCCTTATGTTTAGAGCAATGCTTGATAAGTATAACAATAATAATAATGAATTTAAAAAATTCTACAGATGAAAAACCCTTGAATATAGCAAGAAACTATACCGGTTTTAAATCTATTGATAAATATTCTTAGTAATAAATAACAATTGATTAATTATATTACAATCGTGTCAGAAGTATCTTGAACAAAATAAGAATAAAACTAGTGGTGCAAAACCATTGCACATACTTTCTCATATATGCTTCTCTGTCTGCAGCATAGTGTAAGAAAAAATTCTATTGTTAAAGGGTCTTTTCTGGCGTGGTCCTCTATATTTTGGTCGTCTTCCAGTGCTCTGTTTATGCTCAAAATCGCTAGATGAACTTATAACTGTCTTTTATTTGAAATTTGAAAGTTAAAAAAAAATCAGAATAATATGTAAAAACATATAGGGACATATCAGTTTTATAAATATCGTAAGTGTGTTATGTAATGTAATTTCGTATCTGCAGTGCGTTTGCTGTCCTCCTATATATTTTAACATGATCATATCTTTTATTTCTGTTCACGAAAAGTGTATTCTACGTCTCCTTGGTCCATTTACACCACTAAATATTATTGAAGCATTCTGAAACAGTCAACTAATGTGTAAGTGTAGCAAACAGAAATTATTTTACTGCGTCTACACCAAACTTTCAAGCGAAATACCACTAATGCGAATGTAATTCATACTAATTGTTCTTTACATATAGAATATTTAAGCAAAATCGTTGGAGCCGTTTTTGAGAAACATTCAAAAGAGTACTTTGACCTTCATGTGAAGTATTCTTTGTTTTAAGTAAAAAAAAGAGCACGTGCATCGACAACGAGTAAATTGTACCGTAAATACGAAATGTGAATTAAGTTGATTGATCCATTTACTCAGAATCGCTGCGCACAGACGGACAGACGGACAGACGGACAGACGGACAGACGGACAGACGGACAGACGGACAGACGGACAGACGGACAGACGGACAGACGGACAGACGGACAGACGGACAGACGGACAGACGGACAGACGGACAGACGGACAGACGGACAGACGGACAGACGGACAGACGGACAGACGGACAGACGGACGGACGGACGGACGGACGGACGGACAGACGGACGGATGTTATGCCAAAAACAACTTTTTCTGAATCAGGAATCGCCAAAACGGATATTTCCGTCGAAATCTCGCTTTCGAATTTTTTCACGATTACAATACTTTCTATCTACTGCGTACATGAGAAAGTAAAAACGAACAACACAATAAGCACCTGTATCATTTTATGTTTTGTACTGACGAGTGGCGGATGAAGAGATCATCACATCGACAAGAAAGGAATTTTTATAAAACTATTGAGAAAAACACAAATTTATTTCTTTGATTTAACTTACAGTGAGTTTAAAATTTCAATATGTAATGAGTGTAGATTTAGTTAACGATGAACAATAAAATACATAGAAAATCAATAATAATAATAATAATAATAATAAAGAATAAAATAATTATATTTTAATGTTTTAAATTTATTTTATAAAAATATGTAAGTGCAAAATATATTTTTAAAAATTTCATTTTTCTTTAAATTAATACTTTTATTTATAACGTAATATTCATGTATACTTATAACATTACGTAACTTATAACTTTACATTTACCAAACCCGTTGCCAAGAAAGGGAGATATTGAGGAAATTAAAAATAAAATAGTAATGAAAGTATTTCATCTGTATTTGCTAATTTGAATTTGTAAACTAATTATCAACGCGAAATAAGCTAGGGGGTAAATGAAAACCATTATAGCAAACACGCATGTAAAACTTTCTTAAATAGACGTTCGATTTCAAATATTTTTCTAGATCATTATACGAGAGAGGGTAAGTCCTCTATCAGTTCTTACCATTTTTTGACACTTGGTATGCTTCTCGTACAATCGCCTCATCGTTTAGAAGAGGAAAGTCTTCGAATTTAAACAAGTTCTACCTATGGTATGAAAATGGAGTCTTATGGCGTCTTAAAGAGAATGAACTCATTCGTGTTAATTTGACGAATTAGTTTGTTTACTGCGTTATGTACTTCACAATTTCTGTATATTCAGCATATTATAATACTTTACTCGCCGTAGGTGAACAGAATGGTTACATCAAAACATTGTTTTACAAATCAATACAAATTTTATAATATTGGTATTATGGTTAACAATAAAGATTTTGTTCTGTGAGGAATAGTTTCTTAAATTAAATTTTATACTTGTCAACATGGGTACACATGTATGATTGCCCTGGTTAATTATTCAGTATTTGAGCATACTAATTGTAATTAAATCTAAGAGTTTGTTCAGTGTTAACTTGGTAAGGTGCGGATGACTTCATGAGTAGGAAGCAAACCATATGCTTATAAATTCTGTATCTGGTAATCTGTTGGGACACAAAGGTTCAGAAATACTGTTGTGTGTAAATACCTTTGAATCGCTTCATGAATTGCTGACTGAACGCAATAAAAGAGGAAAGAAGCAAGTTGCTAGAACAATATGTCCCCTTAGTATACAATTTATTACGCATAAGTGTGTATACTAAACGTTGTGTACTTAAGACACATTTCCGTGTGAACGGGACCGTAGTTTTACTGGTGTCTCACTTAACATGCTCAGAAACATGGATAGCAACTGAACATTCAAATCGGAATTTATCAAAGGTTTTTATGCCATCGTCTTAATGAACGTCACGTATGGCGATGTATTTTGTGCGGTAACATTAAGATCTTATTTCAACTTTTTATCTTAATATTCGTGAGATGGCAATTCTAACGTTGGAGACCTAGTCCTATAAAATGAATATGCGAAAGAGAAAACCCAGCGAAATTATTCCGCACGGAATAATCGAAACTTGCTCCAATACGCCCGGTAAGTGTTCCCGCCTCAGAGGATGAGTTGTGGTGAAGAGACTCAGATAATTCACATTTTTCTGCTGTTGACAAAATATTCCTTTTCACTTAAATTCAATGTCTTAGTACATAATGTTATAAAACTAACTATTATTCTTACATTATTCATTTTACTGTAGAGGAATGAAACAAAGCAAATACGACCCAACACTTACTTTCGATTCCCGTTTTTATGGCTAATTTTTTACTTTAATTTCAGTAATCTTCTTCAATCAATATTATTTTGAAGAAAGATTTTGAGAACAATGAATTAAAGAAAAGAATCCGGAGTGACGTGCGCGGTGAAACATATTCAGATTACTCCATTTCCTGTAAAATACGTTATTCATAACGAAAATGCTCGTCGAGTTAAGAATAAGGTGGTAGCCTTTTCTCTCTCTGTGCACAGCTGAGTGGAAGTGCGCGGGTTCGATACTCGACCGAACTGGGAGCGGTTTTCAGTTGGAATTTCCCTCACCTGCTCCAGGCCAATGCCTGTTCGGTGCCTTAAATTCTCGTGCAACTCAACATCTCTCCGTCATGATTTTACCTTGGAGCGCGAATATGATTTTTTTGTGGTGCTTTACGGCTCGTCGACATCAAGGTCATTGGAGCCCTAAAAACTTGTACAGGTAGGGAAAATGCAGTTACGCACTAGGGAGAGCCAACATCCCACAAGTCACTCTCCCCGCGTGTGAGACTCGCTGAATGACTCAACCATACCCACTAAAAACCCTCCTGAATTACAACATACCAAAACATATCTCAAAACCAAAAATCAGAACATGAGGACAAAAGAGTGGGGGACGAAAAATGAGGAAAATGAAAGTCCCCTGGGGGGGGGGGCGAATATGATAAAACCGCCAGGGTCCTGGATCGGAATTGATGGTCCCTTACTTGCATTCGGAGAGTAAAATGATTTTATTGTCATCCACGTGGTCATAAGCAGTATGTAACTGCTTTCTTGAAATAAATATATTAATGATATTGTTTGACGCCTGTAATATTTTGAATAGTAACAGCATAAATAAACGACCTTAGCTATCGAAAGACAATTTACTTTCGAATAAATTTCAGATATGATGTCGTTATTGAGATCTGCACAAAAATGATTGGACTGCAGAATGCTTGCAAAGAACAGGAAGTCTGATTAAATGACCACATTCTCATTATACAATTTGTTTTCAGTTTATTAATATATCTTTCTTTTTCCTGGTTTCCAGACACAAAGTTATTACTTGGGAAGATATTTTCCTTATTTCCTATCCATAGTTGAATTACAGATATGGTCTTATCATGATTTTACTCATCTTTTAGAACGCCTTGTCGATTATTCGATTCGTCCGCCGCTTCCACGAAGAGGCAAGCTCTGTCTTCTATTTCACCAACAACCTTTTTTTCAAATGCTAATCTCATAGTCATTATCGTTGTGGATATTATTTCTATCTCTTCAAAATTGTCTTTATTTTTTATTAGCCAGTACCATGTAGATCCTCCGAACGCTCCACACAGAAATGCTCAATAATTACCATTACCAGTCATAAACTACAATTAGGTTCGAACCATTTTCTACTCTTATATGAGAATCCATAATTCCGTATTAATTTTTACAGGTCACGTCCTTCTCCCACCGTATTTGCCAGCATAACATATTTCTTGATCATCTTCTTTTTCCATCTCTTGATATCCTTTCTGGAATATTCGCCACCAATTAGTATTTTCCTTCTTTTTTAGTATTTCTTATCTTATAGCGATAAGCTATTTTCTGTATGCTTAGATCCATCGGCAATATTCATGTTAAAAACTTCCAAGACCTTGGTATATATTATTCTGTACAGGAATTAATCAGCCGGAATAGAGAGGCGTTTCTGGTTACAGTACATAAACCAGTTAATATTCAGGTATTCAAAAACTATGAAAAAATCAACCGGTAAACACGCCTCGACACACTACGATTTCAAGATAAATGGTGGATGCAAGAAGCGTCTGAAATCCAATTGTACGCACATAGCAACAATCGCCGGCTGTTTTTTTTTTTGATTTGATATCCGTTTCTATTGCTCATTTTTTACTTTAACTTTAGTAATCTTAAATCAATGACAATGATATAACATACACAGCTAGAATGTAAGCAAACATGTCCATGGGTTCCGCACACGCGCAAACGCGTTCGAGATTTGTATGCGCATACATGTATATCCTGAATTNGCTCAAACAAAATATATTAGGATTTGTCTGTGGTGCTGTCGCGTGACATGTCAAAGAGTAACTATAGTGCCCTAGCTAATACAAATTGACATGTATCTCAGACAAGTTGCTCATACATATACACAAGTGTAAACGTACCTTTACCAGAGCACGTCGGACTGAACATGTGATAAGAATGGGGAACAGCAGTATCCCTAAATTCATTACTTACGGGGAGTTAGCTAAGGGAATGAGGTAGCGTGGTAAGTTCCTTCGGAGCAGCGGCAGCGATAACACCGTTTTCCTCTGCCCTGTGAAGTCGTGAAACTTGCTTCGCTTTGTATGAGTGATCAAGTCATTCAATCAACTTCTGATGTGCTATTATTGAGAGCATTTATTAGAAGAATTTTAAAGTGTTTTCTTTCAACTCGATTGTGCGGAAATCGAATTATTGAATAGCAATTGCTAGTGACAGCTGGTGTGAACAGACAGCTGCCCCGTATCGGGGGCGGCTGTGGTAGCCTCCATGATTAGGAGTGATAGTAGTCCTACAGGAGAGGAAAATCATTTTCAAAATACAAATTCGACCCAAACCCCAGACCAGTGTAATGCAGGCGAAGTAATACGCAAGGCCATGGACGTCTTGTACAACCAAGGAGACAACGCAGAAGAAACTTTATCACAACCACAAACTTTTAACAGGTATGGCGCGCTAGCAGGCACTGCAGTGGACTTTGGTACAAAGAGAAGAAGACAAAATTACGAAGACTTAACAAATAACCCGAGTAAAGGTCAAAATACAGATAGTGCAAAACAATTACTTAGTAATCATTCAAATATGAAGGAAATCGTTGTTGCAAACATTCCAACCGCTAATAAATATGCATTGTTAAATTCAGTGTCAAATGAAGTGCAGGAAAATCAAGACAAACAAACAGTTATTCCCCCAATTTTTATTCATAATGTTGAAAACTATAAACTACTGATAAATAACTTAAAAGAGATCAATCATAAGACTTTTGATACCAAATTATTTCATAAATCAGTTAAAATCAGACCATACACTATTGAAGATTTCAGAAAAGTTATAACTTTTTGTAGGAAAGAACAAGTAGAGTTCCATTCCTTTAAAGTCCGAACACAAAACACTAGAGAAGTTATAATAAGGGGTGTCCCAACAGACTACGAAGAAGACGAGGTTACGTCAGAACTAAAATCCTTAAATTACCCTGTAATTAAAACTTCTAGACTTTATAAAAATAGGATTCCTTTTCCATTATGTGATGTACATTTTCCATGATGAAAATAACGCAGACATCACAGAGTTATTCAAACTTGAAAAACTGTTTTACGCTGTGGTCAAAGTGGAACACCTGAATAAGCCTAAAATTCCCATTCAATGCAAAAACTGCCAGCGTTATGGTCACTCCCACAACAATTGTAATAGATGTGTTAAGTGTTTAGAATATCACCATTTCTCAAACTGTTCCAAATCTAGTGATACACCTCCAAGATGTGTAAATTGCCGAGGAATGCACTCAGCAAATTTTAAGAAATGTCCAGCTTTAAGACTAAACCGAATACCTTCCTGTCTCATTACACAAAACCCTAACCCCATTAGATCTTAACCTCCCAACTTCACAACTGAATTCCTTCCACTACCAGATCACCGTCAATCGAGGCCACGTCAACGCAGTCATACCTCGCACGCTCAGGTAGCTAGTCAAGGAAACACGTCAAATTACTCAAGCGCAATTACTCAACTAAACAAGGAAGATTTAGTTAGAGAAATCATTACGGAAGTCATAAAAGCGATTATGCCTGAGATCGAAATAATAATACAATTCACTATTCAAGCAATCCTACCCCTAATAGCAGGAAATGTTTTCAAATAAAACAAATTTAATTCTAATTAACTGGAATGAAAATGGTCTAATAAGACAGAATGAAGAATTCACACACTTCATAAAATATCATAACATTGATATAGCGTGTGTGTCAGAAACACACCTAAATGCCTCGAACAAGTTCAAAATAGCAGACTATAATATTTCTCGAAAAGACAGACTAAGCACTAAACCTTCTGGGGGTGTAACTATTATAATTCGCTCTTCATTACAACATTATCAAATTCAAAAGTTTTCAAATAGTCAAGTAGAAGCTATAGGAATAACGGTAAATCAGGAAAAAACACCGAATGTAACTATTAAAAGCATTTACAGACCCCCTAGCAAACAATTTAACGAAAATAATATACTATCGCATCTATCGGGGCAAAACCCTGTGCTAGTATGCGGAGATCTCAATGCAAAACACACCAGCTGGGGTTGTAAATCAACCAATAAAGCAGGCAAAAAACTGAAAGTACTAACAACGTCACATAATATCTTAATACATTCTCGAAACTCAACAACTTATTACTCATATACCAAGAAATTCAATCCTGATATATTGGACTTAGTGCTTTCAAAAATCTTCAATGGAATTTTTTGTGGGGCTTTAAGGGTTCGTCAACAGCAAGGTCATTAGAGCCCAAGCAGGTCTTCAATGGACAACTATTTCAACACACCCTACCAGAGTTAAATTCTGATCATACTCCAGTTATAATCAAATTTAATGCTAATATTCTACCTAAGCGAAGTAGGTCTCAAATGATTAAGGGAACAGTAAATCGTGTAAAATTCCGCACATTTATGACAAACAAATTGAACATACCCACCCATTTAGATTCTAGTGAAAAAAATGTCAATAACCAACCTGACATCAATAATTGAAGATTCTGTAAGTAACTTAACAACAAATAGCGACTTCACAATGAAAAATAAACAAATACCAGGCTCTATACAAAACCTAATAAAAAGGAAAAGACTCCTTAGACGGTCATGGCAAAAATACCGCTCAGAAGAAACTAAAAGAAGTATCAACCGACTAGGGAGACTAATTCACGAACATCTAGAAACATTTCGGTATAAAAATTTTCAATCTTCTCTGGCCCAAATCCATCCTGCCTCTCGAGCGCAATGGATAGCAGTGAAACGCTTATCACGTGAAAAACAAAACATATCGCCATTAACAGATCAAATAAGTACGGCAGAGTCTGATATTATAAAAAAGAATTATTATCAACTCACTTGCATCTTCTTTTGTTAATAATCCCATTAAATTCATAAAATTTAACGACAACATCGTACATATAAATGCTATTGAGTTAACGGTTAAGAAAAAACTATCTACCCAGTATTAAATCGAAACTCATCTCTGAGAACAGACACGGCGTTTCCTTATTCAAAGCCATCATACGACCTTCCATGACTTATACCTGACCAATTTGGGGAGGGGCAGCAGAAACATCTTTCAAGAAACTACGAGTCATCCAAAACAAAACCTTAAGATGTACACTGAAGACCCCTTTGTTCGTATCCAATGAGCAAATCCATAGAGAACTAAACATTAAGCCGTTGAGAGAATATATTAGTAATTTGGCATTAACATTCTACTCAAGTCTTCCAAGCTCCCCTCCGTCCTATACATTTAATGTAGGAAGTTTCTAAAGAATAAATAGTAGGGCCAAATCCCAATATCGAAAAGACACTTTCAAACCACCCTAACTTACAAAAATTACATTACACTCAATAGTTAAGCCGATGCAAAATTAAGATTATAGTTTAAATGAATTATAAAGATTAACTGGTGTCTCATTAGATTTCCTCACACTAATGTTCTTACTGTCTCGTGTATACTTGTAAATTGTAATTTTAAATTTTAGTGTTAATGTATTTTTAAATGTATTATGTAGTGTAAACGTAAACATATGTTTTCAAAAAACCCTGTAAAGCAGAGCACTGCTGAGATTTGATTCATGAAGTCCTGAAAAGCATAAACTCAGAGATTCTGGGAAGATTTTACTCTGAACCGTCCTCAAATATAAACGGACCAAGGGAGCGAACATTGAGCTGTTCCTCATCTGGACCCCTTGAATGTCCTGACTGTGATCGTGTCTCCCGCATCGGACTTCATACCTACGAACGTGTGCGTTTAAACAGAAACTGTTGAACTTAGCGAAATATTTGAGCAGTGAAGATAATTTTGTTTATGTAATATATGTGAACTGAATGTATATGTAACTGTGTTTGTAAAGTATATGTAATGAATGTATACTCGGAAACGTCT
Source organism: Laupala kohalensis (assembly GCA_002313205.1). Lineage (NCBI taxonomy): Eukaryota > Metazoa > Arthropoda > Insecta > Orthoptera > Trigonidiidae > Laupala > Laupala kohalensis. The sequence goes on along the minus strand of NNCF01128326.1, from coordinate 515,244 downwards.
TACCGGTAATAATAATATTCTGAATACATCGGAAATTTTCTGAATAGTAATAATATAGACAAACAACCTGAGTTATCCGCAGACAATTTAATTTCGAATAAATTTAAGATAAATTCACTGCATGTCACAATTTAGAAAACAGTCAGTCGCTAGCAACTACCAAGCCTACATGAAGATGTCTCGCATTAGATATGAAACTTAGTGTTTCTTTACACTTCAGTGGTTTTTATACACATTGTTTTCTAAATTGGAACGTGCAGTGAATGTATCTTATTTTTTATTCCAAATTAAATTGTCTGCTTAAAACTCATGATTGTTTGTAATATTAATAAATGTATTAAATTAAATGTCGCCGTTAGAGTACACACTACAGAATTGATCCTGTGAAATATGGTCTCTAAATCTTTGCGTATCGGAACCAATGAAGTAATACATGTATAATTATAAATGTATGATTTACTACTTTTATCATGGGTGCAAATTCATTCCACCCTCCCGGAACCTGCCTTAGCTTCAAAGCAGTGGGATCTACAATCGCTGTACACGGACCAATGTAACTTCCATTCAGATTCCCAGAAAAAGCGCTTGGAGAACACGAAGCCTTCCTTCACACGACCGTAAAAGCGTCCGTCTCGCCAAGTTACGTCGGCGGCTTTACACGAGTCCATGTCCGTCCTCCAGACAGCAGAGCTCTCAACCGCTTGGAATCAGACGGGAACTCAGTCACGGGGAAAGCACATGTATACAGTGATTCAAGAAGATATAATCTGATACCAACTCATGCCATGAAGAGTCTTAAGTAAAGTCTGGATACTGAGGAAAACTACTTGTTTTTTAACGTTAGTATTCTAGGATCAGTAAAAGAATAGATGTCTAACGACGTGATGGAGGAGGGGATGCAACTGCTAGAAACTGCTAGATCTCGGCAAATATTCCAAGAACTATTCGAATAAAATAACTTGCCATGCACCCAAGTTGCCCTTCCCCCTAGCAGCGACCTGGAGAGCAATTACATTTTTACAAATAAGCTACCACTTGTACTTGCATTATAGATTAAATAATATGCATTACATCATTATGAGAGAGGCATACCTGACTGTCACGATTCTAATGTTTATCGAAAAGTTAGTTTAATAGATATCTTAAATATACATGAAACAAGCATTTGAAAACGAAACAAGAATTTAAGTCAATAAAGGTTTAGAAACAACATCGTCAATCAAGATTTTTTACGGGTCATTTTTTTCCCTTTCGTGTGTAGACAAGATGCTGCCGTTGATCAACAATATCTGCACCCCTTGTGTCGAACATTTATATCCCTGTCGCCAGAATAGACTTTGAAAGAACAAAAAGTGCTCATGAGATCCCGACTTTGGGGTCCGGCTGAGGATCGGACACTGGATCAGGCCAGCGGTCCGGAGTTCAGAGATCCCTAGAGTTAGTGTCCGTTAAGAAAACAAAAATTGTATCATTTAAAATGACAACATTCATCATTTTATGAGAGACCTCTAGAAGTACTGAACGGGTTAATACCCTTAGATCTATACATACACAAAATAAATTCGAGGAAGAAAGGGTTAAAGGGTGAGTCAGTAAATATAAATGGAATGCAATTAGAGGGGACAGGAAAAGAGAAGATGAGAAGGATTACGACAGAATTATTAAAAGGATAGCAGATAAGGTGGGAGGAAAGTAAGAATAGACGAAATAGATACAATTACACATGAATATATCACGGATGTTAATTTCGCAGAGAAGAATCAAAAATGATTTGTATTGGACCCGTTTGTAGTGGAGGTTTTGACCCAGCATGGTAATTTTGGAGCATACGTGTAAAGAATAATAAGAGGAGAAACAGTGGAATGTAAGTGCGGGAAAGGAGATGAAAGAAGCAGTAATTATTTTCTGGAATTGTGACTTTTACGGCAAAGTGTGTAAGGTATTTGAAAGAAAGAGGAATCTGTAATTTGAAATGGGAAAACGAGTTAATAAAAAACCAGGAAAAATATGTGAAATACAAAGAATATGTCACGAAAATAGGACTAATTAAAGATACTTTGAACTAGGAGAATTTTAAGCAAGAAACCTTGCAATGACTATGTTAGAGGCAAGGTGGCCAAAGTAAAAGGCCCAAGAAATGAAAAATGAAAAAAATGACAGACCTAAGGAAGATGTCGAAAGAAGGGCAAGAAATTGGAGATTATTTTTTTGTGAGAGTTCAGCAAACAGACAAAATGAACTAATCTCAGAGTTCATTATACTCAAAAGTGAAATCGACGAACATAGGAAAAACCTTTTAGTTTTTCCTCTCCTCACCGTCTGACGAATCGTCCCTTCACATACGAATTTTTGAATTAATTATTTTTTACAGTATATCCCAGAACTATACTTAGAAAATTTAAGGGATGAGAGAGCACATTAATAGGAACAAAAAACCACTAAGGTACACATGTCCGGAAATATCTTCCGAAGGACAAGACAGGGTAAGATCACATGACAGAAATGTCCATAAAATACCTTTGGAAGGGGAAGTAAGAAAGTGATATAGGTGTTCAAAGCTCAATAACGACAAATTACAACACGTTATAATTTCGCCTTATTAGAAGCAATACAAGCTGCACACAGACGTCGCGAGTTTTTCCGAGACTCCAGGCAAAACGTGCGACGTCGCCAATACATGCGACGTCAGTGAGAGGTTATTGAGCAGAGCTTTAAACATTTGTTTTGATTTATTGTTGTTGAACTTTGTACGCCTAAATTCTTCTTAGAAAGCGCTTTATATACCTCTTTGTCTTATGTTCGTATTCTAAATATAAATTTTGTTTATGTACATAAATTACCTTACTATATAAACTTATGAAAGTAATGTGTAATTGCATTTGTATAATCTAATTAATTTATATCTATTTCCTTCAAAATATACACGGTAATCGTCCTCTAAAATACGATACTGCATCCCGTAATGCACAAGTGTATTGACGGTCAGTATTCCGCAGTCACCTCATCAATTGGGGAACGAAAGCGTTTTGTAACATCAATTAGTAAATTCGATTAGTCTGGAATCTATTACATTGGTGTTAAATAAGGAGACCCACTTTCAGCCATTCTGTTCAACCCGGTAATGAATGATTTCTTAGAAAGATTAGAAGTGAGAGGAAACATAACTTACAAGCTCAAGCAGGTATGCGCATATGCAGACGATATATTGATTCTAGATAGAACTCAACAGGCCCTAAAAGAGGCATTTATTAAATTCGCAGAATCTCAAAAGATAGGTTTGATAATAAATGAAGGGAAAACAAAATACATGAAATGTGATAGCAAAATGCAAGAAATGTAAAATTTGAATGTAAAAAAAAAAAAAAAATTGAAAAAGTATCTTCCTTTTAGTATTTAGGCACAATTGTTAACACCGACAACAGAATCGAAGAGGAAACAAAGGAGAGGATAACTGTGGACAGTAAAGCATACTATGCGCATAAACAACTGTTCTTCAATAGAATACTTTCTAGAAAGACAAAATTACAATTGTACAACACAATAGTTAAGCCAGAGGATATATATGCCTGTAAGACCTGGACAATGAAAAAATGATTACAACACAAATTACTTGTATTTGAGAGGATACTGGGGAAGATCATTGGCCCGACAAAAATTGAAGAAGATATCTGGAGACAAAAAACAAATGAACTAAATGAGTTAATAAACCAACGTAACATTGTCAGAGAAATCAAGGCTAGAATATTGGCATGGCTTGGTCATATGGAACGCATGAACCATACTTGTGTGGTAGAAAACTTTACAGAATGGACTCCTATTGCACCAAAACCAAGAGGCAGATCATGAAAGAAAGGCTTGATGATGTGCGCCAAGATTTAAAGAACATGAAAGAAGAGAATTGAAAGAGACTGTCGCAGAATAGGAATGAATGTTCGAAAGTGACTGAGTCGACCAAGACCCACCTAGGGTTGTAGAACCTTATCAGAAGATTGGTTCTAAGCGAGAGTTTTTTAAAGAGGTTATTTACTTTTTGTTTAGTGTATTTTAATCATTTACAAAGGAGATTTTTGAATTAAAAAAGAGGTAGAGTAATAATTTCAAACATTTTGAAAATTTAATCGATAAAGTCTCGTTTCCATCCTTTCCATGAAAGATTAGATCTTTGAGAGAGTTTTGTTTTCGTTCTTTTCTCGATAAACTTCTATTTTCTAAGCATATAGGCTCTAAAACCAAACCATTTCGTATGTTTTGACGATCTATATTGAACATACTTCATGTTACCAGTCACACACAAACAAATATAAATCACTCGTGGGACTTCGACCACAGTTTACGGGTGGTTGCTTAAAGTAAAAACAAAATATATTTCATTTTACATAAAATTTAATACTTTAAATAGATTTTTATTTATCTTCAATTTTATGTAGTAATCATTGAATTATAACAAGACAGGATCCTAAACAAAATACTGGAGAAAAGATTTATGAAGTTCGATCTTTTAATATTTTTTCTTGATAACACCTGTATGAATATCAAACATTTTCATAAGAAAGCTGTTATTAAAAACTGAGTTATCCTATCTTTTACTCCTAATACATTTTCTCTCTCTCACATGAGTGAAGACAATGATACTTCGTTTGAGCGTCTCTGGCCATTTCTAACGCAAGAAGAATCCTGAGACATTGCAATCTGTTAAAACCCACAAATTGGTTGAAAGTCTCTGAGTACGTTTGGGAGAAGGGCGAGAATCTTTTGAATCCATTGCGCAACGGAAATAGGCTTTGTTTAGGCGCTGGCACAGCCCTGCCACTCATCTCTCTACTCACCGCAGGGCTATATTGTCACCCTCCCGGATTATTTCGGAACTGCTGACGTCACATCATCATTCAGTGGGCGGGAAACGAGCTCTACATCGAAAATACTACTTCGTGCGGATTTCATGAATAGCTTTTCGCACTTGGTGCTTTGTTTGCAACACGAAGCTATTGTCTCTCCGTGACTGGTTTTGGGACAACTGGAGCAAATATGTATGTCCCAGTGCATTTGTAATAAGTTGAATCGGATGGATAAGCACTTAAAATACGCTCTAATAAATGGCTTCAAATTATTAAAATCCTTAAAATATTCCCTTATCTTCAATGTATTCATTCAAATATACAGCGCTTTAACTAAAAAATGCTCTAGGCATGTATCGAGCAATACATAAACTTCAAACCCTAACCTTTGGAAATTTTATTGTTGAAAACCTGGAATAACTAACAAAAATATTTTTGAAAATAACATCAAAGATTTGCATAAATCGTCCAAATACGCCTAAATTAGATCGTCAGAATTTTTTTTAATTTGATGAGACCATCTTCGGTCTCCTTGTGTGTATGGCAAATGCAACGCGAGGATCTCTCATTTTACATTGTTTTCTTGTATCTTTGCGTAGTATCATGTACGCTGCACATCTTCGCCGTCATAGAGACGTTGCCCGTCCCTATCCGCGTGGAGGGGTGTGCTATCAACTATCCGTTGTGGTATAGATGTTGTAACTCTCGTATTATGATCACATATTCTTCAAACAACTTATATGTCTGCTCAGTATTTATGAATGTCTGTTTATCAGAAACACCGAATATCGATAATGAATCAGCATAAAACAATGACCAATGAAAGTATTTTTTTTGTTTGTCGGCCTACTGTGCAATCTAGTGGCAGGACGGAGAGATACGAAAAGCGATACTTCTGCAACACTACAGAGAACAGCCTTAGCAAAATACAGAGTGATTTTGGCCAAACTGTTGAGGTCGATCCCTGAGATGATCAGAAACGGAAGATCTAATGAACACATGTCCTCCCTAGAGTGTGGTACTCTTTCGCATGACTGTAGCGCACTCATCCGCCTTCTCTCACTGTATTGTCCATATCGTTAGCATGACTAGTCCGCTCCAGTGCTCTTGCTGATTTACTGTGGAGTGGATGTGGTTCAGCGCTGTTAACGATGTGAGTGGATGTGGTGGTTAGGTATTCGAATCTGGAGGTCACCAACGTGGTGTTTAAGTACGGGAAGGCAAATTGCAATGGGCGGCAGACTGCATGGTTTTGCCGGAAATTTCTCCTTGTCGACAACAACCGAACCATACAATGTTTGAAACAGTGTTTCGTTATTTGTCTGAAACGGCTGATTTATGAGAAAGATTAATCGTAAATGATATGGTCGAAATGTAAGGAAACCGGACTTGGAGGAACGTGTGATATCGCTGTAGAATACGATTGTCGTATCAGGACCAAGAAGTGGGTCAGTTAGTATACGGTAAGCCAGTCGACCNTACGATTGTCGTATCAGGACCAAGAAGTGGGTCAGTTAGTATAGGGTAAGCCAGTCGACCGTGTGGAAAACTGTTTCTACCACGTCACTTACAACGTGTGCAGTGTTTACTGGTTGTAGACATTCCTCATCGAGAATGGCTTTGACGCTAGTTTCTTCCAACAGACAAACACTAATCCGGGATTCTGTAAATAAATTAAGTGGTATCTAGCAAGGACCTCATGAATTTCCGGACGTTAGTTAATTGGATATTTTTGCTTCTTATCCTCTAAGGGATTGACTCCTGCAGTTTGTTCACACTATTAAAAACCGTCCTGAATATATTTATAATATATTATATTTCTGTACACTATAGGAGAACATTTATATTTTTGACTTTTGTTCGCCATTTTTTAATGTCTCAGATTTTATTCATTTTCCACCTAAATACTTGTCACGAGACATTTCTTATATTAATGAAAAACAAAGTTAACCGAAAAATATTTATTTGCCAAAACCGGTTTTCGACAGCTTATAGTCATCTTCAGTGACCTTGTCTGCCCCGGAGGGGTGTGAGTGGAATGCCTGCAAGTAAATTTTTTTTTTCGGTTGACTATAACTTTGTTTTCATTAAAGTAAAAACCGAATACAACACCATTATCTAATTATAATTTCTTATTATGTCAGAGTTCGTCGATTCTCCGTTGTCCCCCCACTTTACATGTAAATACATAGCACGTGACGTTCATTCACCAAACTCCACTTATCCGCCAAAGAATAAATAAATCAAAATGTTTTATGGAAATAGATATGTTTTTATTCTCGTCTTGTTAAATAAAATAAGTAAATAAACTTCCTTTTCCAAAAAACTGTTGCAAAATACGTATGACCACGCGGGGGATAAAATACTAAGTTACTCTCCAGAAGCAAGCAAGGGACCATCCTACCAATTCCGATCAAGGGCCCAAGAGTAGTGGCGGATTCGATATAAATTTAATGATACATATACTGTTATAAATTTATTGTTCCAAAATGAATCGAAAATATAATGTGCAGTCAAAGTTCGAGATTAATAATAAAAAAGTATTAAATGACATTTCCGCCTATGGAATATCCGCCACTAACCGGAGGAAAACTTAGAAAAACTCGGACCAGGATGAGGAGTGGTGAGTTTTTAAAATGAAGTTGAGTGAGGTGAATTTTTAAAATAAAAAAAATGTATATTGCATTTGGTGACACAACTAGCAAGCGGTATCAAAACTTCGATATCGAAGGGCTTGTTAAAATAATAGTGTTATACGTGTAGGACTTAATCGTGCTCTATTGATATATGTTGTGTTGTGTGTCCATTAATGTAAAAATTTGAACCAAGTGTCTGACGAGGGTGTAGGCTAGTTTGCTACTTCTTCTACACGCTCAACGGCCTTATTTTTTGAAAAGAAATGCTGGCGAATAGAGGACGGCTCTAAATTAACTTTGATTGCTTACTAATATTTATTTATTCGATTTTTTTAAAATTGAGCAATACGTTCTACGTGATATAGGAGAATATGTTTTTCTTCATTTCTTCGTGGCACATCTGGACCATATTTTTATTCGGCCGTGTACCTTTCAATACATATAATAAATATTTCCCATGTAGACGAGAGTGAATCCCTTGAATGACGTGTTCTGCGTCCTTGTTTGTGTTGCAGGCACATACCAAGGGCAATGGCTGCGCGGCATGCGGCATGGGTACGGCGTGCGGGCGTCGGCTCCCTTCGGTCTGGCGTCGCACACGCGGCCCGACAAGGGCGTCCGTGCATCTATGGTGTCGCTGCGCAGCCAAGATGCCGGGGGCGACGCGGCTACGGATCGAGACCGACGCGTGGACGACGCCCGTGGTGGCTTCGTGTTGAAGGCACGTTCGGACGAGCCTCCTGCGCGACGCCGTTCCCTCGTTGAGAAGACTGGCCTCAAGAAGTCCATCCTATCGGTGGGTGTACCTTGTGTTGTGTTCTACTGGGGGATGAATGTACATTGCTGGGTGTTAAAATTGCTGCACCATGAAAATGACACTCAACAAACCTAACATATACATATTTAAATGGTACAGTATGTTGGATGTACAGTTGATTAGCATATTAGACAACACGCGAAATCAGATAGGCATAACGTCATCTACAGTCGATGTAAAAGGGAAGATTAAAAAGCAGGTTTCTTTGAGGGAATTCTCATTGTAACGCTGGATTTTCGTACAAAGGTCGTGTTATGTCTCGTGTAAGGAAGGGAAAGGCCCAACGCTGCAGGATCGAGTCCTACCGAGACAGGGGTTTACCGCTACGCGATATTGCTGCACTTGGTAGTCAGGACCTTATGACTGTCATGTGAATGTGGAATCGATATGTCATGAAGAGTCAGGCAGTGTCTTAGTCAAACCTGACTTGTATCGCGCGAGGTAATCAGACGTATGGTCTGTGCGGTTTAGTATGATTGTAGAACCACGTCAAATTGGCTCGTTTTTAGAATGGCAAGTGATGCACGAACAGTGCGACGTCGTCTACAGCACCACAGATCGTCCGCGCGGCAACCATTGTTGTTAATTCCCTTGAAGTAGTAGCGAACACAGGTGCATCTAAATTGGTGTGTTGAACGGCGACGATGAAAACTGTGATGAGATCACATTGTCTTTCCTGACGAATCTTAGATCTGCATTCAGTGTCATCAGGGACATATGCATTTGTGGGGAATCGAGGGAAGCTAACTCAATTAGTGTATGTTCATTTTCTCCCATCTAATTTGACCATATAGTCACTTTACCTCCATTACTTACGCAAAACGAGGATCTCCTTCTTTTCTACTTTGTGTTCATTCTCGTAAAATCTACTATCTTTGTGTCTTTCTGGTTTCACTAATTTCGTTAACATAATCCATTTCATACTTCTGCCGTGTTTCTATCAATGTCCTGTTCTTCAAATTTGGTAAACCAATTGTCCAAATCTTTCGTAAAAACCATCCTCGCTCTTCCGCATACCAGTTGCAGTCCCTCAAAGCATGTCCAGATGTCTTTCTATTCAATCCACAACCACACAAATATGATGTCTTTTCTCTTATACATTGCAAGTAAGTCATGAAGTCACAATGTTCAGTTATATTTTCAAGTAATGCTTTTGATGGCACAAACCACTTCCTTTTCTTCTTGACATACTGTACAGCACCTATATAACAATACGTAACCCATCCTTTCTCCGTATGATGCCATCCGGTCTGCCATCCTCTTAATAATTCTTTATCAATTTTGTCTCGGTGTTTTATCTATCCTTAGACTTTCCTGTACGTTCACCACAATTTTCACTTGTCTTTTTAATGCATGTCGGAACTTGACTTTCTGCACATGGAGATCAAATGGTAATTCTCTTGTTATCACATTTCTAACGAGCGTAAGTTTTGCTGTCACTATCTGTTCTCCCCAAATTGTACTGTTAATTTAAGTGCTCCAGTATACAAAATATTGTGGTCTTCATATTGAGTTATGCCAATCCACATCATAGTGAATAGCAAATTTCTTACCCATGTCGTCACATACTTTTGGTGCTCGGTAAAAAAATTCTCCCTACCTTCGAATCCTCCGTGACGCTTTTGTCAACTGTATCACCAAGACTAAATACAATCGCATGTTGTTCGAGGTGTCCCGACCTTCCTCGATGTGGTGGATTATTGCCGTGATTATCTTGTTCTCGACCTGTCTCGCATTGTGTACATCCGTGATTGCATGCACGACATCACTCGCCAACCACTATCAACTCTGTTATGGAGTTGTCGCATGGAATTCACGTGGTATCCGCGGCTGTTATACGAGCTCAGTTCGACACAAGGCCCTTGCGGAATTTATCGCTACCGGAGGCGGCAGCAATCTGTATTAATGTGCGCAAGCTCTATGCTTCAAAATTATGTGTAAATTGAAACGTGTCATCTGCTCATCATACTGTACGTGTACAGAAAATATAAATGTGTACTAAATAATTTCCTCCTTGATGTAGCAATTTAAATAGTCAGAAGTGTATTTGCATGGCCCTAACTCGTGACGTTTTCAACAAGAGAAGAGTATCCAGGGAATCGGAAACGAATCCGAACCTTTTGCTTTGGAAGCAATATGTAGAATGTGCTTTCGGTTGAAATACGCGAAAGTCTCGCATCTGTATACAGAAAATAAAATTTCTATAATTGGTCCGACGACGGTGTACTTGATCGGCTTTATTTCATCTTTTCCTTTACACATAGGTATCACGAAAGAAAGATTCATATATGAGCTCTCTTCCTAAAGTTTATCAGTGACATTATTCCTTGAGTTGTTGTATGATATCTATCGTCTTTCGCTATGAATGCAATTGTTGAAAACTTACAGTACTCAGAATATCACAAACAAGATTCGCCAAAACAATTGAATCAATGTCTCATTTTAGACGATTTGAATACAGTTTTACTCTTGTGATTAATTGAAAACAGGCGATTTGTATGTCACACTCTTACGTTATAAGTGCGAGACTGAAAGTTAGTAATTGGATTACTGTCGAGTCGCCTTCGTAGTTCCAGCAGCTGTCTGTTTATTGGTATATATTAGACCACGCATGTTGTATTTCTCACAACACCTGTCTTCCTCAGTAATCTTCCAATGTCAACATAAAATTTTCACTTACAGTCAAGTTGTGTAAACATGACTTAAAATTCTGTAAACATGGACTGTATTTTGTAAACATTTTTTAAATTGTGTAACTTGGTATAAAATGGTGTAAACTTGATATAAAAATGGTGTTGACTTAGTTTTTGTCATCCTCATATCCGCTTCTAGTCATTTATTTGGTTACACACCTCCTCCACCCTCCCCATCAATCCCCTCTACATTTGCAGTCACAACTTTGTGACCCATGAGTCAATTGCTCAATTTTCGACTTTTTTTGAAAAAGTTTTGCAAAAAACTATGGCATTCAAAATTTATTAACTAAACATACTTCATCTTGCTGCCTTCTTTTATAGTATGTAGGACAAGAAATTGAATACTGGGTGGAATGTAATTTCGCTTACTTGTTTACGGAAGCAAGCTCTGAGATTGAAGGCTCCCATGATATGCCCTGTCTATCAATGTAATTGCTGGCGTAATTCTTACTTAAATAGCCAATGGTTCGCTCAGTGTCATTTTTCTCATCCGACACCTGAGCACCTGTCAAAGGTCAGACTAAACACACGTCCATATAACAAAGAAATCGTACATTTGTCCAGCACTTTATACATCTAGTGTCGCACCGAAAAAGAATGAATGGTACTGGGCCTCCTCTCCTCCAGGAGGGTAGACTTTTTTAATTGTATCCAATCGTAGTATGCAATTCTACAAAGGGCAATTATGTTGACATCAGTACACATGAATAGACTGAAGAAACTCACTGAAAGCGTATTCTCATGTTTATTAGATGTGTGAAAATATCAACCAAGTTTAAGTTCAGGGCGCATAAAAATGTTCCAACCTAGGTATTTCAATCATCAAATCTCATTTATCTTGTTTTACCTCAAAAAAATGTAAGTGAATTCCTGATAGCTAACTTTCGTGTCAGTCTTGTATTTTTAGGGCTCTAATGACCTTGACGAGCCCCAACGCACCCCCCCCACAAATAAAGTCTTGTCCTGTATTTTGCTAACTAATACGTTGTTCGGTGTTTGAACAGAAACTTACAACCATGACTAAATATTTTTTTTTGTATTGTTAAACAAATATACAAAAAATATCAACAATCAAAAAAATTAATACTAAGAATTGATATATTTTACCCAAAAATGGGTATTAAAACACATGTAAACAGGTCTGGATTTTTTAGCTCATTTTGCCCAACATTGTCTAGAGTTCTAATATCGTATTCTAAATACATAAGTTTTCGTATTTCTCTACCTTCGTGGTATTTAATATTCGTTTTTATTAATTACAAAAATTATCATTAAGAAAACCTTCAAATTTTATTTTATACAAAAATACACATACTTTTCAATATTGTGTGATAGTTGCTACGTAATTATGAATTATTTTAAAATCCACGCAAAAGGGAAATAAACTTTACACAGAAATAAACAAAGATCATAGTTACGACCTCTGAATTCTTTGATTTTCATTTCCCTTTTACGTCATGTACTCGAATAAAATGTTCTTCACAGCTTTGAAATAATTTTGCTTCTAAGATTCGGTCACGGAGATTATACGTGTAGTACAAAAGATCAAGGTTACGTTTAGGACAAATAGTACACCTCGCGTAACGCAATCGAACTCTGGCGGACACATTAGTAAGTTACAGTCAACAGTCACGCGAGTGAGAATCCACATGTACTGATTGACAGTCAATTTTATTCGTTTTGCTGCTCTTGTAATTTATCAATATTAACCAAACTTTTCATATTAATTGCAATACCGGTGAAGAAGTGTCCTTTAAAATTTCATATAATTTCATCGATTACTTTCCGATGTCCATGCAACAGACACTCCATAGAATTCATTTTATTAGAGTATACTCAAAGTAAAATATTTTCATAACGTACGTAAGACTAATGTGAACTGATCAATGTTATCGTTGTGGTTATTCTGCTGACACATTTAAATTTTTTAAACGATTAAAATTTGTATGAATAGATGAAACAGTGGTGGTGATGAGAGACGTAGTGTGGAAATTTTTATGGAGGAACATAAATATTTTTTTTTAATTTCAGACACCTGCTTCAAGAATTTATCAAATTGTATTCCGTAAATTTCGAGTATGTTTGCGTGTAAATTCATCATATTGTGGTTTTTATGACAAAAAAAACTATTAATCCTTTAATGAAAACGAATAACGTACCGATAACTATGCCGATAAATTTAGTATTGATATTGTTGACTAGAGTGAAGTGCAAATCGGCACAAGCCACTATAACAAATGAGATACGTCAAGTGCTGTGAGTAGTGAGTCAGTATTTCTGAGAAATATCTGTACACATTACTCTGGCGTAAACCACAATGACAGACTGCGATCAGAGACGAAAACCGATTAGGAGACATTGCCAGAAAGTGAAATACCTTATCACAATCCCGATGACCTCGATGATTTTTATATAGATTTTTGTCCACAGTTGAAATAACTCTTCATGTATTTAAATGATGCGGAAAGAACCTTATTTTCATTTTTGAAACGTGACCCTATTCCTACTCCACTAAACCTCGTTTCTTTGAGCCACATTGACTACAAATTTTTAAGTTAAAAGATAAAATATTTCATGCATGTCTTTCACTTTTATCTACCTTGGGTATTATTCAGATTAAATAAAATAATACCAATAAATAGTCTTTTAAATTAATGCATGTTTATAATAAATTTTCTGAACCACAAATGAACAAATAAGGTTAACAAGAACATATTTAATGAACTACTCTGTACCTAAATTTATTTTCAAACAAACTAATGACATCCTCACTTGATGGTGATAACGTTCCTCTTTGCATCCCTACGTGACGGTCACATAAGAATTAACGAATAATTNCGACTTCTGTAGGAAGTGCAACGGCGGTTACTGGGTATCGCCTGTCTCTTATACACATCTAGATGTGTATAAGAGACAGGGCTTTCAGACTCAAGCACCCCCCCCACCCCCAAAAAAAAAGTAAAAATTAAAATTATATTTTGTAAAAAGAAATATATTTGGTGTGTATGTACGTATTTGCATAGCGTAGTGAAGACAAATTCCTGTTGACTTGCAAATTGCCTTAAATATGCATCACTTAACGCAAAAAGTTTCAAAACTTTCCATTTTTCTGGAGATTTCCGAAATTTGACGCTCCTCCCTCCCCCCATACTCAAAATAAAATCCTATGAGTTGGAAATGACAAGTGTATGTGTTTTTCTCAGGCATCTGATTTGATACAATAGCTTAAATATCTACAAATACCCCTAGAAATCCTGCCCTTCATTAAAGGTTGGAATTTTCATACCTTAGGTGATNTACCTTAGGTGATTCAATAACCAGAATTCTATTTTCGTTTACCAAGATTAGGATTTGTATTATGATCAAAAGTTTATAATAATTTAATTTTGTTTTCAAATGAATACCACACTTTCGATCAGCATCTATGGTGTTTGTCCATAACAGTTTTAAAACTATTTAAAAGCATTTTTGCTCAAGTATTTATCATTTTGCACCAACGAGGAAATTGTATGAGAAATGTCTTTTTCCTGAAGGGTTTGAGCAACCTCTTTTTCTTTGTTGTCACCGAGTGCAATTAAAATGCAATTAAGATAATTTACCAACGAGGGTAGATTCTGCAATTTACTTTTTCTCAGACTCAATAATAAGGATTGTTATCTCGAATTCACCGTCGCATGACAAGTGGTACGTTTTAGTAACATTTGGGAAGCTTTTAGGCCTACTTCTTTCCAAGTATGAAAACATTTTTTCTACTATCGTCCTTAATTACATAATAGCCCTTCACATTACTTTTCTTTGCCTCAAATGACAATCGAACTTTGTATCCTTGGTTCCCATCATGGGAAACTCCTTTTTTGTTACTTTTTAGTTCTTGTTGATGCGAATGTATAAAAAATGTGATCGTTTGTTCTTTCAGTTTTTTAAAGCTGTTTATTGCTTTTCGAATCTTATCGACATGTGAAAGAAATTTCAGAAATACTAGATCGATGGATTAAATATTTCTTTCGTGGATTTAAATTTTGCTATTAATGAGGTGAATCCATAAAAGCTACTTTTACTGATTTTTAACTATTAATTATATTTAATTTAAAATGCACTTTGATGTAATCTACAAAAGCTATGGAATTAACTCTCTCAATCTGTTGTTTTACGGAAAACAATATCATGTAACCTAAAATAATCTCATGTTCGCAAGAAACATCGACTGTGATTAGGGAATGGAACAAACTTCCAGATGATATTAGGGGCTGCTCTTCTCTCAAACAGTCTAAAGCGAGAATACATTCATATCTCTTGAAATGCCAGTAAATTAATGTAAGTATTCAGAACAGATGCGCTCTTCTTGTTTAAAAATGTAAAATCAGCATAGTTTTGGTAAACAATTTATATTAGCGTTAGGGAAATAAGTTTCTGTTTATTTGAGAATTATTGTAAATATCAAGAAATTTAAGGATAAAATATATTTAGTAAGTTGACATAGTAAAACGATGTTAATTTATAAATGAAATAGGTGAAACAACATATTTTCCATTAGATTGTGACACGTATTTTAAATTATATTTAGATTGTAAGAAACAATATGTAAATTTTAAGTAAATTTATCAATTTTTCACAATGTATAAATAACTTCGGCTCTCTAAATTCGATTATTATTTCCACTTTTATGTAATTCTAATTATTTGTGGTTTTATTTAGTATGTTAAATTTCAATTACTATTGTAACTTAGTTATTATCTAAATTCGAATTATTTATTATTGTAATTTAAATATTATGGCAATTTTAATTAATTTTGTACTTTATTAATTATTTTAAATCTCAATTATTATTGTCATTTGTCTTTTTTATTTTGTATGTGCATTTTCTGTACATGGTTTGGCGGAAGAACAGACATGATGGCCTGAGCCAAACCCAATATTCTATTCTATTCTATATCTCCTTTTAAAGTTAAGAGAATCGGACATATGTTTACAAGCGACCACATGTGACCACGGTCGTGAAACAAACTCACGACTTCTGTAGGAAGTGCAACGGCGGTTACTGGGTATCGCAGTCTGTCATCCATTCATTGGTTTCCCTATTAGTCCTTTTGAGTTCAGTTCAATATTTGTATTATTCTTATGCCCAGATTATGTACTTTGTTACATTGAATTGCATTGAATAGAAAACAAACAATTAAAATTGTATCCTCAACAAGATCCGAACGATAAGCAAAAATTCCGTTTACAATTTTGAGTAGTTCTGGAAGTTCTGCCTTAAAACATCGTGCCGAAACGAAAATGATTGTTTTAATTTAATCAATTTATTTGAAACTAACATATTATGATTGCTAATTAAAATTAGTTACATAAAGAAAAGTGTTTAGCGTACATTATATGATTTTAAAACTGTAAACGAGTATAGTCTGTCGGGTAGAAAAAAGCAAGTATTGAAGAGGCGTGACCTTCATTCTCTAAAGCGATGTGAAAAAGGAAATATTATGCCACGTAGGTGGGATCTACCTGTGCAAAAGGCAATGGACATCCAGCGAGAAAATTTGACCGCGGGGTTCAATTGGAAATTCATATTTCGGTGTGATTAGAGATGAAAAACCCTTACCGCGGGACCAATCGGGCGTATCTTTGCACCCTCACTATCCGTCAACGTTCACTACCTGCCCAACATTTCCCACTGCATCATAACCAGGAAGAATAGGAGCCATTTCTTACGGAGGAAACAATTGTAGGTGCCACCTAGAGTTCTTCGTATGAGAGAAGCGACATGCACGTCGCGTCATCTGATTGGTTCCGCTGAACCCCCCACCCCATCCTTATGAGGGAACAGTCAGATGACAGTCATATTGGTCTCCCTGTCGTGAGACAGGACACTTAGGTAACGTTAAGAGTTAAGATAGGTTAGAGTTGTCTGACTACTTGATTCATCCAAAGTTGATAAAACCGTTTTCTAAATTTATTTGAAGTTTCACTGAATCATCACTAATTTCATTGTACTCTCATGAGAAACCAACGTAGACAAAAACAAAGTGATGCCTCTGGGTCCCTCTTAGATGATGATACGCACTCAGAAGATCCTCCGAAGTATGAGAATCTACTCGATAATCCTTGGACGTTTGTTAGACCTGTCTCTCTACGTATAAAGGACCCTTAGTGACACCCATCTCGCTATACGGATTCTCACGTATCTCACGTGTTCAGGCTCCTTACACAAATGCTATGACATTTCGTTATACCAACCAACACCTAAAATGTTATTTATGGGATTTTTTTCCGAATCAGTTATTTGTTAGATTTTTATTGTTTAGCTGAGATTTTGGTAATATTTTTAGTTTGCAAAAAATTGGGAGTAATTAAAGCAAGAAACATTTGCATTTTATCTAGTTCGGTGCAGTGTTAATAGTTAAGTCTGAGCGTAAAGCATAAAATGTTCTATAGAATTTTGTAATGACAAAACCAATAGATAAACTGCACTCTTTGTATTATTGTATGAATTTTGTGTCATTTACTGATAGAATTTCAGATTTCATTTTCCCCCTGGTATTCATACTAGAATTTCGTCCTAATAGCTACTACAACGGAGCATAATAGGTAAAACTTACCGAGCGTGAAGCTTTTCGTATGCTCGTGTTGCAGGGTTTGAAGATCAGGCGCAGCACCGGGGATTTGGATAAGCGCGGTCATCCAGACAGCATACGCTCCACGGCCTCCAGCGCCTCGTGGGTGAGCACGGAGAGTTCCCAGTCAGGCATCACCAGCGCGTCTGTGCACACAGACTCCAACGCCAGCTTCGTGGTACAGGTGAGTACAGGCTCGATATTGGCCCGAGTGCAAAGGGATCTACCGGGAAAGTTAAACGGGTCATTCTCTGTATCTTTAAACGTAGCCCAATGAGAATAAATATTTCAACATTCATCTGAGATCCACCCACATCTACCTACGACGATCTCGCCCAGTAAGTGTGTTCGACAAAAAAGAACAATCAGCAAAACAAAATTAGGAATTATCTGTAAAAATAGATACCAAGAAAAAAGGTAAATATTAATGAGAAGAATAATGAATGTTAAAAGTAACAAATATCAAAACAATTTTCATAGATGGTATTTTCTTATTTTTAATGTATATTTCTTACAAAACATCGCAAAAATCTTTAATTTCGTGTTAGTATTCCTCCAAAATTATAAGAATGCGCTTCCAAGTATTCGAGATAGAAATGTGTGAAGATATTTTGATTTTTTCAGAAACATTGAAAGACAGACGTAGACAGAGACGGAGGGAGCGAGTGACAGAGAGAGGGGCTGGCGCACAACTGTTCACAAAAGTATAGTACTACGTGTAAACCAGCCGAAAAAGAAAAGATAGTTTTCGAAATTTTTTTTGCGAAAGCAAATGTATGCCTCTATTTTTATATTATTTAGTGAATATCGTATTGAAGTATATTAAAATTTTCTTGTGTGTTTTCTTCATTAGTTCATTTTTACCCATGCGGTCATAAGCAATTGTATTTTCACAGTAAATTTATTAATAGAGGAAAGTGCTCGAATCAGGACTCCTCCTCTAAAGCGGAGCCCCCGGTCTCCATTCTCTTCATGTTTCTTAACTCCAGCGGGATCAAGTGTAAATAATAGACTAGGCTTCCACTATTGGATCAATCCACACTAAGTGATCCAGGGTATGTCGCCGCACCCCTCCGAAAAATTTCGTTTTTTTGTTTGTTATTTCAAGATGCGGGAGAGTTGAAAAACATAAGTGGCAAGATTTTTCATTGCTACTGTACAATCTGAGAAAATACAATTACAACGTTCTTACTGAACTCATACCGCAGTAGCTTACGCCAACATCAAGTATTATCGACTGTCTAAATATACTTTTAAAATCATATCGGAGAAGAGACTTGGTCCTCCTCTTTTGCATTCTCGGCGTGGGTTGTAGGAGAAATTTGATGAGAGCGCTTCTTATTGCGTGGAGATACACGGACGAGGTGACCATTGAGGTCTGAACAAATGAAAAAAAAAAAGTATACACTTCGTGAAAGTGAGACTGGGAGATGGGATGCTGTTGCCAAGTGCAGCAGGCATGTGACTTGGGAGGTGGGTGGATGCGGGGGCGCGCGTTGTCGCTACGTCGCGTCGCTTTGGTCGCCAATCGATCGCGTAATCGCCACAACGGAACAGTTGCCGCCGCCGCATTACGCAGCGCAACCCTCCACCTCCTTTGAAGGAGAGCAGAGCGAAACGACGGCAGAACAATGAATAACATTCAATACAACCAAATGGAGCAGAAAATTTCCTATCACTGCTGATATCATAAGTTACTATTCACACACGCAAAACATATGATACCGTGCTGACCCTGTGTGAATAATTCACACACGGGGTTAATGAATTAAAAGTATTAAGGGTTTTATTAAAAATGATTCATTTTTGCAAATATTCGAAAACATTAGAAGATAATTGTACACATATGAAAAACGACACTTTAATATTGTAAGAACGTATTATTGACCGATTAACAATTATGTATTTTGATAACCACTAACATTTCGCTATTAACAAAATATATTTTCAGGTGACCTTTTAGCTTCGCTCAGATGGCAATGACGTATAGTTGAAACAAAACGTGCACATAGTTTGTAACTGCTATTTTGACAATAAAATTTATTTATTTGTATTAATAGTAAAAAAATTCAATATCAATGTATTAACAGGCACGTTGTGATGTCGTAAATAATGAATTCAAAAAATAAAATTTTCAGATCAGGATTCCAACCAAAATCAGGATCTTGTTGTTCCGCGCACCACTACCTGAGAGGCGCTATGAATTAGCACACGCACAATATCGGTATCAAATATAAAAAAATCAGGGTTCTTTTTCCTTATACATTCTTGATTGTAATTTTTTTCTGTAATCGCTGAAAGTAATAAAGAATTGCTTTCTAAGGGACCAAACGCGATTCGCGAGAAGTTCGCACCGACGATGTTATGAACTGATGTTTTATAAAATATTGATTGGTTATGTTGAAATAACCCCGTAACTTTTATGATTTAAAATGATTGGTAATATCTTGTTACGTTGTTTTTAAATAGCTTAATTTAGTACAGACTTTCTGAATTTTCTAAGCGAATTTGGCTTTGTTCATGCATTTTGCGGAAGGTACATTGTATTAAAAGTTAGAAATTCTAACTTTTATTTTATGAAAATAACTTTAAAATTTTGTTTTAAATAAGAAAACAATAACATTAACTTCGTTTGTCGGTAGAAACGCGATATTATGAACTAAGAACCATCTAAGAGTTCATGACGAAATAAACTGTTACGAAATATTCTGAGTTTAAGATAATCCATAACTATGACTTTTACAAAACGACGTGTCCATACGAAACGCCGAATATTTCTTCACATAGAGACAAACGGTTGGATTTTATTTTACTGTTGTATGGACTACTTGGTTACACTCCTTATACTTTACGTAAGGAATACATCCCAGTAGAGAGTAAAAATGTCTTTTTATTGTAATAATGATAAAAATTCAGCGTCACAATTGGTTATTAAATTGGTATCATTAAAGGTGGCAAAACTCAGAACATGTTCTTCGTCTGACCAAAATGAATCGTGGTATTTTCATTTACAACTATGAAGCAAAATAAGCGAATTTCCCAGTGTGAAATCCTAAGCAAAATCGTACAAAAACCCAAAAAGAACGACGACTTATTGTCCAACACGAATATTATGAACCAACAAAAATCACAGAATAATGAATTTACATATCATAAAACCAAAGTTGATAATTATGAGCAATAGTAGAAGATTAAGAAAACGTATGTTAAGCTAAAAAAATGGTCACCAAAACAAAATTCTTAGGACAACCTCGCATGGCATTGTCAATTTGATTATTTAGATTACAAATAAAAGAAATGTGGTATGCATTTTAATCCTAGTCAATGATGTAAGTGACAGTTTCCCCGTGTGTATGTTTTGCTTATGTTAATTCCCATTTACGGTGCAACACTATCGTTTAGGGCAATTCCGTTCCGAGTGCCCAATCTTTCAGAATACAAAGAAGAATTGTTCGCTTAATAGGTAAATCTCATCACTGAAGTTATGTGAACCTTTATTTGAGACATTAAATGTTTTAACACTTCCTTGAATTTATTTTTATGCAACTGTTGTGTTTGCTAAGACTGAATTATTTAAGTGCCTCCCTCACTGAACAAGAAACTCTTTTATTCACGATCATCATACAATAGGGATAATAGAGATCTCTTAGATTGCGGTGAACCTCACTGACAGGTAACAGATTAATTATGTTATGTTGTATGAAAATGGGAGACGGGACCGAGATTCAAACCCGGGACCTTGAGCTTAGCGCGCTCATGCGCTTACGGTAAATGCATGAGCGCGCTAAGCTCAAGGTCGCCTCATATGAGGAGCGTAGTCTCTACGAGACCACCTCAGAGGTCTTTGGGTCGCCCAAGTTGAATGAGGATCGAAGACGGGCCCGGGAGGCGAACGGGATTGCGCAGTCGGTAAGCGCACGTGCATATATGAAAACAACAATATTAGTTTTAAAAATGTAGTCATAAAAATATTTTACTTAATAACAGTTTCATCAGAGAGAAAAATGATTCGGGACTTATGGGTTAAAAATTTTTCCCTATCCTCAGTAGGAAAGAAGTGAATTTTATGACATTCTGTAAAGGTCCACTAGACCCGAACATAGGAGTGGCAGTATCATTAATATTTTCGTTATTATTCATCTCGAATTTTGAGTGATTTTAATTGTTACGATTTATTTGCACTATTTTTGGAAAAAATTAAAATTCAATTAGTATGTATTTGTTAAGTCTTTTATATTCTATTGAATTTAAATTTGTTGATATTCTGTATATATTATAACACGCAGCAAACTATATTTAACCCTTTACTTAAAGTATTAGTTAAAAATAGAAGATTAGAGTCAAAATTGCATCAAGACACGTCGGTACGCGGAAGCCACCCGGCGCACAGACGCTCCCAGCACAGTGACCAATTGTCACCCTCTGTATGAAGATGTGACGCAGATCAACCGTAGCGGGCCAGGATGAAGTGTTGTACGAGCTTTGGGAATCGAGGAAGGTGGTGCAGTGGACAGCACGCTTGTTGCCAGAGCAGGAGTTTCTGGGTTCGAGTCCCAGTCCTTAACCATTTTCACCTGGCCATAGACGGTGCATGCAGAGAGCTATCGTTGTTGTTATTTTAGAGGACACGTCGTGATTTTTCCTTAGGGCGTAGAAATGTTAAAACCACCAGTGTCTTAGGACTCTTGATTGGAATTGTCGTGAAGGTCCCTTTCTTGTTCCCGGAGAATAAATTAGCTTATTGTCAAGTGACCTTAGCAGTTTGTAACTGATTTTTGACAATAAATGTATTTATTTATAAAAGTTTGCATACAACTTATCGTAAACGTTCGAATCATTTTGTATACAACTTTGTTTTGCATACAACTTATCGTAAACGTTCGAACCATTTTGTATACAACTTTGTTTTGCATACAACTTATCGTAAACGTTCGAATCATTTTCATCGCAACGTGTTGTATACATATTAAAAACATAAACAATAACTTACCCTGAACTTGAAGCTAATATTCTTTCTAATTTTAATAATGGAATATTTTATCGTCGAAGAATGTGAATGAAACCACGCGTGATTGATAGAACTAAAAACTTGGAACATAGATATAAGCTGGAAAATGCGAAACGTGCTCATTGAATGCTTAGGAATACGAAGAAAACTATTGGCGAGTATGATCCAAATATGTCAAAAAACTTATATAATGCAAATTTCATAATATTTCTTAAATAATCTGGCTAATATTTCGGTACTACACAACCCGTTCACCTTCCACAACTGTACACCATTTCCACCCAGACCTAAACCCCGGAAGACCTGAGACATATCCCCATACAGGAGATAAGTGAACCAGGCGGCACACTATGCTGTGTGCACTTTATTACCGGTTTCACACGTACCTACGTGTTAAGGTTCGTTATGTACATATTTTTTCCGTGTACTCTACACATGGAGATTATATGTGATAACTTTCGGGTTAACACCCCTGCGATCATCCTGGTTCGATTTCCAGCTTGTCGCCATTTTCGCCTGACCGAAAGTTATCAAAGAGATGTGAACTTCGCACGCGTATAAATTGCAATCATTTTAAAAGTTCAGTAAAGGTGTCAAATGACCACTTTCGACGATTTTGTAATAAAGATACGGACCAGGCAGGTATCGACATTCCTTCAGGGAGAGAGTTTTTCATTCGTACTTGCCGAGATAAAAAATGAAACTCTTCTAAGCTATATTTGATGCCAGTGACATTTGCTGCAGTCAGATTGTGGCATGACAAGGTACTTGATAAGCATTTTTTCATAACTGGTTGGTAAAAAGGTGACGTAACCATTTTAAAGCATTAATTGAGGAGTAAACTTAAGATATGTTTTATCGATTTGGATTTGTCAATTAAGCCAATTCTCATATCTCAATCGATGTCTGGGTTTTAATGCGGCTGAACCACAGTGTAATGTTTTGCTGTGTTTTGTATTACACAAAATATTTTTAAGAGAGCAATTCTAAATTGTGTTGGGAGTTTTCTTTGCGCCAAATAATAGTTATGGTGATTTAAACAGATTTAATAAGAGACCGGTAACCACACATTTTCATGTAAATTTAAATGAAATAATATAAAAAAATTCATATGTGTACGACGGGTGAGGTTCAAAGTCCCGAAGATGCCGTAAAGGTTCGCGGAGGGTAGAGCTCGGCACTAGAAGAAGGAGATATGGTCAGCATCTCGCTCCGACCGGTTTGAACCCAGGATAGCAACTGGTGCTCATTTTACAGCAGGCTGAGTGGGCCTGGGATTCATTCTGGATGTTGTGATGAAAAATCCTCACCTCATCGGGGATCCGGAATATTCAGCCAGCAACCCAGCGCTCTACCCACTGAGCCATGCTCTGCGAGGTGCAAAGTAGTCAGGAAATTCGACCCTGTGATGGGAGGCGAAGTTTGGATTGTTTTTGGGTTGGGGCCGCGGGGTGCAGAGGGAGCGCAGAGCGCCACGCGCGAACCTTGACGGTGAACACAGCGTGTGTTTCAAAATTATAGTTTGACGCCTTCGCGTGGGAGTGTAGGGGTTTGGTATAAAAAGAGCAACAGTGTGGCAACGTTGACGCAGACACACGAAGAGGAAGGCAGCGGAGAGGGGTCTCAGACCCATGTCGCGTGTGGCGCGCTCTCCCTCCTTGCACTGCTTCGATTCCTTCCATCCCCCACTCACACTGGAACGAAATATCATAATCATACTTCAGACTGTTTCACACAAACTTATTACTTAATCCTGTAAAAATATTGCTAATTCATATTATCGTCTCGAATAAGTTAACGAAGTATCAATTTAACACTCAAACCTTCTCAGTAATCTACATTTTATTATTAGTCCTAGATTTTGTTCCTTTTTCACTTTCTCTCTTTTTGTAATCAATGTAATAAATATTTTTATTAAACATTGGGATTTATCTTTCCGACGTCCTAGTAATATTTTTTGACAAGTGAGGTTGGTATATTATGTTCAGACAGAATTTCTGCTTTATTTTTGTTTTTATTTTTTCTGGGAGTGGTCGGGCAAAGGATACTTAGGGATCCTGGAATCATTTACTAGTATGTAAAATTGAATAATTAAATTTTGAATTGAAATAAATTAAATCATTTACTTGAAATGTGTGTGATTTAACACGAATATACGAATTAATTTGCATGTATTAACTAACTAATTAAGCACAGTTTGATCAATTAGGCAAATATTTATATTCTGGTCGTATTATTTTCACCCATATGCGGTTTCAGATTTGAGTACCGGTCCACAAAGTAAAACAAATAATTTCATCAATTTAAAAGTTCATTAATGGAGACAATTTTGCTCATGTTATGATTGTTTCCTTGAACCCAGATATTTCTGGATGTAATTAAGAGGGTATTTTTCTGCATATCCGAACCTTAATATGGATCTACTCACATCTAAACTCGTTAGGTCAAACAAATTTAATTGTTCTATCTCCAACCTCCGAAAAATGTATTTGACGTACAAATTTGTATAATTAAGCTATCAATATTAAAACCAAATGTTTTCTCCTTTCTGCATCAACAGTTGCTTCATATCCCTCGCTTTTACCTCGCGATCTCGATATGGCGTGTTAGGATTGTGCGGGGGCGGAACATCTTGGGAGCGGAAGTGCACGCCTCCGTGGGAAGCGGAAGACCATTTGCTTTGTGGGGTGGGCGCGCTTGCATCGCCTCGCTGGTGCTGAGTGGGACTGAATTAATCACCTGCAATAAGAGAAACAGGCTTGAGATCTGGACATTAAAAGAAACATTGCTCAAGAATCAAAAGTAGTAACCTACAAAGAAGGCTACCGCACCAATTCTGTAATTAACTCTACAACTGATAATCTTAATGCATAAAATTAAAAAAAAAAAAGATTATATTCACGTGTTACAGAAGATCCTCGTTTTCCCTGAATAATTGGAATCGGAAATGATTCGGATAGTAAAAAATTCCGGATACCTCAAAATCCGGATACTCCGGTTGAACTAGGAAATAAACAACAAAACGATGGACGATAGAGAGATCACTTTCCATGTATTTTACGAGAATGTTAAACATTGTGGAAGAAAACATTGACAAAGCCTTGGGCATTGAAATAAAAAACATGTTTGTTGAGATATTACTCAACAGAGATAACACAGACGTCCCACATGCTTTTCCAGCAACCCTGTAGGGTACACTTCATACATAATTTTGTATGACCAATTGTAATATTTATAATAAGAACAATACAATGTATCAAATTAAAAACGTAATCGACTTTATCGATATGTCAGTCACAAACTACTGAATTTGCTACAGCACTACATACTACAACTTGCTACTGCAAAATTGTAAATAAAAAGTACTGTGGTTACTGTTGCACTAATTTTCTGAATTACGAGTTAATCCAGGATTTAAACGTAATGATATTTCTTCGCAATAGGGAAATATATAAAATATTATGTTTCGTGGAATTAAATCCCATATGTGGTTAGAGACCGTCCACGTCATTTCATCGATTCAAAGTACCCTACACTCGTTTGTAGTACACCTTACACCCTACAGTGAGTAGCAAGAATCCCCCTTTCTTCTCTGATGTATAAAATGTCAAGAAAAAATGTTATAAATATTTTAGGGAGGATTAATCAGAATATTTCTGTTAAATAGTGAATTAAATTAAATAATCAAATGTCGATAATATTTGAGAGATCATTCATACCATTATTTATGTGAGTTTTATTTCCAATTCATATTACACAGTCCGTTTAGTGATAATACCATTAGTATTTCATTAGACTCATTATAATACAGAAAATGTAGAATTATTCTCGATGTATGACTCACTCCTCCCAAGGTTTAATTTCTTAGCGGTGACCCCACCATCCACGTAAATGGTAGGAGTTTGAGCGTTTTGAGTTGGCGGAGCCGATGATAACGCCAATACTATTTTTTCTGTGAACATTATCTCTATCGGACATTATTACAAACATTTCCCTTCCCACACTTTCCACAAAACCGACGATTCATCCACCCGAGGCGTCATGAAAACCGGACAGCTGCATCGGAATAATTTCAATTGTTGCTGGGGCTTTGTCTTTTCGGTAGATAGTACGCAAAAACAGTGGCGGTGATTAGGTGGGGGAGTTGGGGGGGGGGCAGTCGCCATTCCATTTTTTACGGAAATATAAAAATTACATTTTAACCGTCTAAAAC
>NNCF01128326.1:452211-488358 GCA_002313205.1 Laupala kohalensis | reverse complement strand
CCCCCCTCCCCATTTTTGATTGCGCTACTGCGCAGTATGAATAGTAGACTCCGTTTGTCACAAGTCTACCGCGTATCTCCTGGAGGGCTGTTCGGCGCGTGGGCGGCAGCCTGACACATCGCGTGGTGGCCATGGTCAAACGGCAAGTGGCAAGCGGAAGAAAAAAACAAGAGCTCGCTGCACGCGACCATCCCGTGACCCCTTGCACCACGCTCTGATGACGACGAAAGTTTGCTGGCGTCTTTTTATGTGTAATTACTCCTTGATCGTTTCTCTTGTTGGTTCCTTATATAGGTACACCGTATCAGTTATAACATGGTGAGCTATCATTATTTCGTCATTCACAACTGTTCTATTACTAGTGATTTTTCTGAGCTTCTCCAGGCTGAATCATCAGATATATTTAGATGATTTTATACTTGCACTGTAAACGTAGTTAAATTCAGTTCAAGGTTGTGAAGGAAATACAAACAGATTTCTGGTTGATTTAAGAATTTTTTCGGAGAATGGGATTCAACGATTACATTGACCTATCTTTTATCTCGAAATATTAAATCAAAGTTTTCAAAATTTGGGGGAAACTAACATGCAATCGGAATTTTATTATATCGCGAACTACATCACAGATGTTATGACGTTGTCTATTGTAATCAAACTTCGGATTTTGAGTTCGTTTCTGTGAATCGTCGATTTTTTATCACTTGGATATGTACTTCATATCGGGTCCATCCATATGAAATCAACGAATGAAAACATAATTTATTGTTGTCAAATTGAATTAAAATTGTTAATATTCACTGTTAGTTTCTTTGTATATTTGGGAGTATAGTATATTTTTCTCTGATTTTTATCATTACCAATTTCGCTTCTACTGATAATTTTGTTGAGAAGGATGTGTTTGTTTTTGTTGTTTGCAGAGGTTAATGGAAATGAAATTTATTTTATTCATTACGGTGTGTGTTTGAAACCCACATGCAGTCACCTTTAAATAGCGTTATGGCATTATGATTGGTTGGGTCCAACAAAATAAACTTAAGTTTGCTTTGAAAATCGTGTTTCTAGCTGGTTTAAATATTCGAAATATTTAAATTCGCCGAGCAAGTAAAAATCAATTTACATTTAGTATTCTACCTAAATATTGTCTTCCTAAATATTAGTATCGGAATTAGATGTATAAATAGCTACTAACTTAAGGTAAAGGAAATTAACGCCATATTTACGTGTAATATACATTGTACAATGAGCAAATGAATAACTATTTGCTCAATTTGATTCTGTTGCGACAATACTTAGCAGTCGTGAATAAATATTTTACACTTAAGTGTAGTGTAGATTGTGATCAAATTATTCTTATTGATTTCTGAGTATATGTAGTAAATAATATGATAGTGAAATACTATTATAGTTCTTGAGGTTTATACCTATATTAAGGTTAATAAGATGTTTTACTTTACTGTTACCCAGAAACAAATGATGTACAGAAGTGTGTTCCGCATAATCCTAGCATAATAAGGAGTTACGTTTAGTCAAATACGAACTTTGCAGTTATTACAGTGTTTCCTGCATTTTTACTACATTTTGAAATGAGTTCTCTCCATGTAAGTAAAATTGTTATGGCTATGTAATTACGATCATAATCGGTGAAGTTGAATCTGTGAATGTGGAAAAAAAATACGCTTCATGATTCGATTCACCATTTCCACGAGCTTAAAATGTCCTTCTAGATTTTAAAGAGTGACTGTGTGAGTACCAGTAAATAGGTTATAAAGACGTTGCCACATTTGCGACTTGCAACCGCGGTTTGTCGTGACTGCAACTGAAGAGAAATTTACCTCTTGACGTGTCTCATTTGTAAAATACATTATTGATGCCTGTTAGTGAGGACAACGCACCACATAATTTCACCCACAAAAAAGTACAATATAAACATTTTTAGAAATTATTTTTTAGATATTTGATTTAACAACACTTACTTGCAATAAAAGAAAATATTCCAACTAGTTTGAGAAATATATAGTAAAAATAGTATAGTATGCTGTTAACAAGAAACAAAAACCTTGAACACGTTACTATCCCTTTGCATTCTTAAAAAACTAAAATTTCAAAATATCCCAAAATCTTTTTTACATATTTTAATTTGCAAATGCGACATATAAAAACCCATGATTATATGCAAGATTGTTCTCAATAAAATAGTGAAAATGGCAAAAATTCGAAAAATAACATTTCTCCCTGATTCATCCCTTTAAAATCGAATTTAGACAGAACTAGAATATAAAAGAAAAGGACCGTAAAAATTAAATGTTTTTGTCTCCGATAGTTCTTTACTAAGTGTTCTATATTTGTCAGTTCTAAAAATATACTTGGTGTATATGTTACGCACAAAACCCGAATTCGGCCATTGGACGAAAAAAACCCACCAAAACTAGTTTTAGCAGATGTGTTTTTGCCAGAACTAGTTTTGAGCGTTTTGAAGGACAGAACTAGTGTTTAGCATTTTCACAATAATGTAGTTTCGTGTATTTTAAGCGGGTATAATATCTAGAGTATTTACCGTGGTTAATATTTTACTTCCATGCATGAGACATTTATAAAAGTCTCTCATTTCCAACAAAAACATTGTGTTGGTAACACATTACTTGCACCCCTAGGGAGGAATGGGAAGGGGTTTATATTTAAAAATAATCGGAAACAATCGATATTGGTAATGCCTACATTTTTGAGTTTGCTGAGAGGAAGGAGATCCTAGCATCCCCTGGGGATCGTGTGGGTAGAGGATGAAATTTAACAAAAAGCGGAAACTACCGATATTGGTGTTGAATACATTACCTTCGGGGTCACTGAAATGAATAGTGACGTCCCCGATTACGCGTAAGTTCATGATCATCCCGTTCACCCCATCAACTCAAGGGAAGAAGATTTCATATAAAAATGAGCGAAAATGACATTCACCGGTTTGGGCGTCGCTGAGATGAAAGATATCATTTAAGCCTTAATTCAGTTCCCATGTTGAGCACTTTGAAAACGCTCAATGCTAGTTCTGGCAAAACCTGAACGTCAAAAACTAGTTTTGGTCGTTTTTTCCGTCCTACGAATTCGGGTTTTGTGCATAACATATACATTTCAACTGTAAGCTTGTTTCCGGAGAGTTAGTAAGTTTATTATGCTACATTTGGTTATAGGCACTTTGTAGCTTCTTTTTCCGCAACATTTTTTTCACATTAATAAACGATAATAAACTATTTATTTATCTCGATTTGAGAGATCCGTTAATGCTTTTATTACTTTATGCTATTATTAATTCAAGAAAAATAAGTTAGTAATAAAATACAAATCGCAAGATTTTAGTTAATTAATATAACACATATAGAAATAAGTTAAAGTGAAAATAGAAAACTATGAAAATTTAATTTCATAAAAAATTGGAATTTATCCTCCCAGTATGTCATTCCAGAAAAATGATGTTGCAAAGTGCACTGCTCAGTAATGTGTACCCTCTGGTAAAATTCAAATTGTGAAATTATTGTGTATTTATTCTCTTCTGGAAAGAAACGTTGTAATTGCCATGGCGTCTGTCTGTCCGTTCAGGATGAGCAATTGGACGCGAGCGTCACGGAGACCTACATGGGCGAGTGGAAGAACGACAAGCGCAGTGGCTTCGGCATCAGCGAGCGTTCGGACGGGCTCCGCTACGAAGGCGAGTGGTTCGCCAACAAGAAGTACGGTTACGGCGTGACGACGCTGCGGGATGGCACCAAGGAGGAGGGCAAGTACAAGAACAACGTGTTGGTCACGTCGCAGAAGAAGAAGCACCTCTTCCTCATCCGCTCCGCCAAGTTTCGTGAGCGCATCGATGCGGCTGTGAGTGCGGCTCAGCGCGCTTCCAAGATCGCGCTGCAGAAAGCGGACATCGCCATCTCCAGGTACCTATGGGCTTTTCTAGTATTAACAAAGAATTCATCTTTTTTCCTTCCTAAATTACTTTTTTCCTTTACTTATTTTAACTCATCTATTTTTGACAACATTTCTTCGGTTATTCGGGGTAACCAATGCTAATAGATATGCTATCGCAGACTCTTGTGAAGAACTCTTTGAAACGATGAATATTGACAGATCTCTAACCATTTAGATAGAGTTAGCAAAAATATCTCTGTGACAATTGATTTTTTTCCAAGTTTAATGACTTTTATCTTCATTGCCTAATACATTTTATCTTACGTAAATTATGTACACTACACTAAAACCTTGCAGAAGAACGTAGCTATGAATTTAAAAATATCATGTAAATTTAATAAATGGTTCTCGAGTGACTGATACACAGTGTTTTAAAATATGTAAGGATACCCTCTTACAGGTGCTTGTCTGTCGCCAACGCTCTCTAGGGGCTGGACAGTCATTAGTCGCGCTACTTCGGACAAGTTCGTTAGGTAGTTGGAACATATACCTCAAAGGAATAGTTTCCCGTAGTAGAATATCATAACTTTTGAAACACGCAGTATCTGGAGAAAGAAGAGGATGTGTAATGACATCCAAACTTTAGAAATCACAGTTATGAAATCACTGGTGAACATAACCAAGGTTTTCGACGTGAAACCTAAAACCAAGCGCTTACAATCAGCGAGCTGAAACGTCTGACAAAGTAGTAGTACTCATCACTAAGCACCGACAACTAGCATCACCAAATTACGTGTTTGACGTCTCCACTTAAAAACATTTCGTATTCCTGGTCGACTGTGCCTGATTTTAAGCTGTGTCTTGTTTGCTGAAGACAGAAACAGACTTTTCCTCTGGTGTTGCTGTTACGTGAGAAAACTTGTAATTTTGTTGACTTTCTTTGTAATTTCCCCACCATTTCTCACGATTCGTATTACCATATCCAGGATTTGATTTTCATTATATTCTCCAACTTGCTCTTCCCTTATACCCTAATATTTATTTTTGTTGAACGCTTAGCCTTTCTGGGAGAACTCGGAATTACTAAAGAGGCACATGTCTTTTTTGTTCACTTGTTCGTTCGTTGAGTGTAATTCACTTCGAAGATCTGCGACGGAGGACGAGTGAGCTCATCTCACTGCTGCAGAATCGGATCGTTCGCTTCGCTCTGGAGGCAAAAAGTTTAAAAATGGGTAACTAGAATCCTCTTTTAGACATTACTAAAAGCTTTCATTAGGTCTCACCTTTCATGATTCGTAAACATGTGCAAGTAATTTCCACTTCAGCCTCGAAGCAAATAATGAGTCACTTTGGCCAAAACATTTGAGGATAGTCTACTTGTACGATCAATCTTACGCGAGATGTGATCCATTTCACGACCCTCCGAATCCGCAGCAGTAAGCTGAATTCACTCGCCAACAGTCATAGGATCTCCGAAGTGAATCACACTTAATCAAGTATTTTTTCAATTAATAAAATACTTTCACTCGTAAATTGAAGGAGTCGTTAATTAAATCGACAATAATAAATTATTCTTATAACTAAATTTTATCGAACGTTGTCACATATCCCTTCCATGCTCTAATTCAGTTAGCAATCCTATTCGGGGAGCTATTCTATTTCTGTTGGTATCTCCACTGAATTTTATATTTGTGACTTTTACACATTTATCATCCCATCTCACCTCCGTTGCTTTTCATAGAGTGTGTGAATCACCTTGTAGTGTGCCCTTTGCAGATAAGCTTTTTAAACTTAATTGTTCCCTTACCTAAGATATTTATTACCTAAGATACAACAATTCCTTCTCAGTGTGGAGCAATTCGCCCACTTCACTCGGATGTTTTTCGGTCACATCATACACAATGTTTCCCACATAGGCAAGTTTACGTTTGTCCTACAAATTTACATATTCTCCGTTATATTCTTGAAATGCTTCGGACTGATTCACAACATCTTCATTAACATTTTTTAATTCCGTATGGTATAATGTTTTTGCTATGTATTTTCTCTCCCACTTACTAGAAAATAACACTAAGTATAGACTGAGATTTTCATGATAATCCTCAAGACTTGTCACTTGGACGTGCTTTTAGAACCAAACTACGTGAAGGAAAATAATTGTTTCTGTCATAAAATATAAATGTATCAATACCGAATCTTTTAAAGAATTTCTCTAATGCTTTAAATGATACAAACGATATAACGAGCTAGCGTGAGCTTATAAGAGAATGGTGCATTATTAAAATAGTTTGGATTTAAAATGTCGTCGATGGAAATAAATATAAATTCAATGCAATTGTTCACGTAAATCCCATGTTCTATCTATGGGGTATTGTAAATATTTGTTGTTCGTTTGTAACAATTTTATTGTTAATTTATTGCTCTCGAAGAAAAGAATATTATCGCACTCCCGAAATCGCACAGTAGTAATAATGTATACTTTCATGTATGGAACAATTGAGGATCGTCTTTTACATAATTATTTTTATTAAATCTCATATTAGTGCATTTCTCAGTCTCTCTGCAGAGTGCGGGTGTTGACTTCATGGAGATTTATGTTGACTTCATGGAGATATAGAAAGGATATGAATCGGCCACTTTATTCTTGGCGAAAGGTGAACCGAAAATCGTCACCGCCAACAGATAACGTTGGTGTTCCATTTGCCTGACGGTTAGTGTGTGTGGTATTCGCGTTTGAAGGCAATTTTTACTCCTTTGAACATTAAAAAAAATCACGAGTCAAAATGCCTTCCATTTTTGCATCTGGTTGCATCAGTAATTATCCGAAGGAATACATCGAAATAAGTTGGTAAGCAGAAGAATCCAAGCTCATTTTCGGCGTTGGTTAGCTATGGATATCTAAGGATAGCTATGTTTATTCAATTCAAACCTTTGTGAAAAAATCACTTGTTTCCATTATTATTTTTGTAAAAATTACTCTTAAATATGTAGATATTTAGCTGCTGTTAGAGACGTGATTCATTATGAGTATTGATTAAAGTAGTATATTGCAATGCAATACTATATAGAGTTTCCTTAAACTGTTGTTTTTCGTTTAACACAATGGTACCTTCGATGTCTCGGGTGCCATTAGTTCAACTATATAAAATTCCACTGTCAAATTAGGGAAGTTTTCAACGAAGCGTCAGAAAAAGTCAAATTGTACACTCTAAGGCTAAATTTTTAAATTTTCCTTTCGTAAAATATGAAACAACGGTACGTTTTACTCAAATAGGAAACGAAGAAATTTATCTATAAACATTTTCATGACAGAAACTATAAGTATATGTATTTTTCTCAAAATAATGACAGCTTACTCGCAAATTCTCCATAATGATATGTGTTATTCCGTGTGTCACTCTCAGGCAAATGTGCTCGTAAGTCTATTGGGTGGAACGACCGAAAATGGTCCACTTTGTAAACACCGATCTGTCTTCTTCCTATATCTCCATGGTTCACTTGTTCTAATAGATCTTCGTCTGTTATCATGCGTGTAAGTTTCGAGTACTTACACTAACATTTCAATTGTTCATTCATGACTATTTCGTGAGCTATGAAATGTAGTTTCCTTCCCAATTTCAATTTTATTAATAGAAGTGTATTATTGTTACAGTTTGGTGTCGGATGTTGGGAAAAAGAAATCTCCGTCCTTGTAATATATGCCCACCAACACATCACAAAGGGCTTTAATGACCTTGCCGTTGACGAGCCCTAACCCCCCCCCCCCCCCAAAAAAAAACAACACATAACATATTATGAATAATGTTATATTCTCAAATCTATGAAACACTTTTTCACATGTTTAATTTTTATCAATTGTATTCATTACAAATTATTTAAAATTAAGTTTCCCTTATTTTTTCTGATATATAATGAAAATATCACGTATTCAAAATGACTCCTAACCTCTTTTGGACTATGCTTTACTTTCCTCTTATCTCTTTACCAATACCATAGTATTCCCTATTACTGATATTTTCCGTTCTATACTCTTTTTTGATCTGTACTATTTTTTCTCTTGTATTCAGTACTAATCTATTGCTTTGATCATTGTCTTTCTGTTACGGGGATGTAGAGATGTTACAGGAAATATGATGTAATTGTGTGAAATATCTCTAAACGTATGTCAAAACGTGTCATTAATGCTCTGAAATGTTGGCAGGACTGCGACGGCGCGGGGCAAAGCAGAGTTGGCGGACACGTCCTCGGACCATGCGCGAGAAGACTCGGACATCGCCCGAGACACGGCTCGTCAATTTGCGCCCGACTTCCACCAACCAGGTACTACTCCCTCCCCCAAAACTGTTGTTGAGAACTATCACCTCCTGCGGAGACTAATTCTCTCTTCAGTGACTGGTTTAACTAAGAACATATTGAAATTACATTATCTCTCATGCAGGCAAGTGCGAAAGAAAACTATTGGGTTAGCTATTACATTGCTAAAATTCATAATAACCAAGTAGAATCAACCTCCTTCGAGAGAAATCACCGGACAGTATAAGATCACACATCCTTGATTGATTACCAGATCCCACCACGTGTAGCCTTCTCTTGTGCTCGTCCTCATGAAGTTCCTCGAAGAGGAAATGTTTGAATACTGTAAGAATTTAGTAAATGGGTTTAAGAAACCTGATATTTAAGATGTACAGATTCCTAACATAAAAAAGATGAATTTGAATTTAAAAATAATGAAACATTAATTGCGGCACGGGAAGAAGGCTCACTACTCCACTTAGTAAGCCTCGTGTGTCAGAGGATCGTCATTATATCATACACCAGTGGTTCCTAAACTAGAACAAGTAGTTCCTCCTTCATCTACCGTTGAAGCGTACAGTTAACTTTGTTCCGTATTTCTAACTAGATTGTTTGTTTTTTTGTTTTTTTGAGTAACTAAATATAAAGTGGTGATAATAAATAAATAAATTTATTGTCAAAAAAGCAATTAAAGTATGACCACGTTGAGGACTATAAACTAAAAGAACCGAAGATATAAAAATTACGCCTTGAGTAAAGGACTTTGTGCTCTGACATACATCATATCATCCCTCGAATAAATAGAATACTTGATCATTTTGGGGGTTTATCGAACAATTATTTTGTCTTTCGCGAGATGTGAAATGTCCTGGAAAAATATTGTAAAACCTCAAAATTTATTTTGCTCTATCTCCAAATATGAACGAGTTGGGTCCAAGGTAAAATTTTCGATATTGTCTGGTGTCGTACGTGCTTTACCAATGATGTCGTACGTGTAACGTACATTTGTTTATAAATTATGAAAGCAACAAATTCACGTATAAAAATGAAATATTAGTATTAGTTTTTCTATAGCAATCCTTTTCTGAGACAGCTACATGCTACTTCCAGTTTTAATTGTTTTAATTAAAAAAAACTCATTGAATTCAAATAAAATTTTAAGGACATCATCTTTTTATTGTTTTTTTAATGTTTTGTTTTAGTATTGTTTTTCTAGGAAACTATTTTAAGAATGTTACTTCGTCCAGAAGAAAATTGGGGCGAGTCTGAAATCGAGGTGCAATAGTGAACACACCTCCCGTGCCGTATGCACATGAGGCTCGCGAATGATTCCCAACATCGCGTCAAGTCTTTCACTCGGCCGACACTGTCTGCGAGGGAGGAAAAGTTTAATTATATTAAATGCAACTGTTAATTTTAAAGTATACTTTACACGAAGAGATTATTAAAATTAAGTCAAAGACATCAAGATTAATTTACACTCAAAGTTCTTAGAATATAATGGATATAAAGCTTATTTTTGCATGGTATTGTTTTTCTCGGTGGACGATATGGGTAGAGGTATTGTGTTTTTCAACAGAAAAGTAAAAAAATATATTATTTCTGAGACGAAAGTGAATTCTTCATTAATAATTAAAAAGGGAATACATGCTTACATATACGACACTTTGTACATTTGCTTCACATATGCTCATTCTGTTCATAATTACAGATCTCGTCACAAAAAAAGAGAAATACATGGACAAAAGAATGAATATATTATGCTAAGCGAAACATATTACGCCATACAGAGGATAAGATGGCGCACCATTCTAGTTTGAATTTTTAATTAAAATACCATTCTAGTTTAATTTTTGAATTTAAATATTACAGTTTATAATAAGCGTAAAATATTAGGTTGTTTTGTTCTTCCAGGGGTTCCTGCGTTGGTCGTTTCGGAAGCATAAGGCCTCGCTACTGCAAAATTTTGTATTGTAACCTTTAATTTAAAAAAAATATATATGTTAATGTCCTTGGATATATGGTATTGCTATTATTGCGATGTAAGCTAATAATCGGGATGTGTCCACAGGATTGGAAAAGATGCGACCACGGCTCCCCAAGTACCAACCCCCGCCTCCCACGGATGTGTCCCTGTATCGCCAAATCAACGCTTCGCCAACCATCGTCCCGCCAGCGGATGAGGAGCACCCTCCTCCCGCTTCGAAGCCTTACATGAACCGAGTGGGCGCCGGGGACCTGGGCGGCCGCCTGCACAACGCCGTGCCTTCCATCAACGTGATGCAGCAGCAATTGCATATGCAACAGCAACTGCAACAACAGCAGCTGCAGCAGCAGCAGCAGCTGCCACCCCCGGCGCCCGAGCCGGCGCCGCAACCGGAAGAGCCCGCTTACGCGCCTCCACCACCCATGGGCTTGGCGCCCACCCGCGGCACCAGCCTCCGCCGCAACTCCCGGGTGACAACCACCGAGTCGCCCGCCCACAACTACAAGGAGACCATGAATGATCGCTTCGAGTACTACAATCGGCCGCCGAGTCGCGACAGCAGCGTGGATCGCTACACTCGAGCCACCAATCGGCTCATGGGCTCCCGACAATCATCGGTGGACAAACCGGCGCCTCCGGTGACCGCCGTCCCCGGGGCGTTGGGACGCGAGGCGTCGCAGGATCGCACATTGCGAGCGCCGTCGACGGCGCGAGGGCTGACTCCGGCGCCGGGGGCGGCGGGCAACGGCGCGGCGGTGGGCGCGGGAGTGGGCCAACCCTACACGGTGCCCATGGCGCCCGGCGGTCAGGCACCCTTCGAGGATGTGCTGCTACGCAAGAGGACGCTGGGGCAGGACATCATCCCGTCGCCCGGCCAACCCAAGCGCACTGAGTCGCTCTACATTGGCGGGCAGACGGCGAGGGCACCCAAGGTACTATACTTTATGCTACACAATACTCTATGCAATTCAAACTTCACTGTGGATGGAAAACGAACTGTCCTTTTTCATATATTTTTTTCACGATTTAAACTTCTTACACAAAGACAAAGTATTAGGGAATGATTTTGTAGACCGCATAACAAGACAACTCAATTTTCGCTTCGAGAACGTTGTAAAGATTTGAACACGAGGAATCTCAAATTATAAAACTGGTAGGAAATAAAATCACTTATAACATGGTTTATAGTTTGATTAATGCATTTACTCAACACTCGAGTGCATGTAAAAGAGAAAGGTCATTTCGGTATAATGCAGTGCAGATAGAATTTGTGGAGCAACGAGGTATACGTGAACATCCCAACAATTGCATAACAACAGATGCATAAAGAGGAAACATAGTTCTGCATAGATTTAATTGCTAAACTTATATTACCCTCTTAAAGTACCGTTATTTGCAAACTTAGAGTGTAGTACTGAGTAAGTGGACCTTTTTATTAAAGGAATGTGGTTTAACTACGAGGTGTATTGAGATTACGATGTGTATTACGAAAATCCGCTATCCAGGAACATCTTCGTATTTGCGTATCAAGAAGAAATGAAACAACACGACAAGTAAACAATTTAAATATGCATGTAATTGAATAGTTGACGCTAATTCAGAGAGCTTACTCTCTCTGTTCTGCTGGGGATGAGAGAGAAGATGCCAGATGACGCTCGCGGTAGGGTGCACGTTTAGTGCTCGTAACAGCACTTGATGGCTCGGATGCTGTATCATAGCGTGACCTTACTCTGCAGGATTGCTCTGCATGGGAAAGCATTGCTCGCCTTGGATTTCATTTTTGTTTCCTTCGTGTTAGCGCGTCGTAATTGAAAAGGACCGAGTCGTATTTTCCACTTTTGGGGGAACTACACAGATTAGTTTGCCAATGAAAACTTACCAAAATAATGAAATAGTTCTACTTTTACCGTGAAAAACAAATTTCTCCTGCTTATTCTAAAATTTAGTTATTTGCCGTTATTAGTTCAAGTTTAAGCAATTGAATATGCACCTGATAGATTACGAACTTATTGTAAAACATTTTTAATATTTGTGAGTGAGAAAATTATGACAGACATAGTTAACTCAGCTTCATTAAATCTATTGTTTATTCCGCACGAAATCATTGATTATTTCTATTTTTATTCCTGAGAAAAATCGTTTCAAGTAGACTAGAAATATTTTTCTTTCTTTCTTGAAAATGGTGTGAAACAATAACACTTTTATTAGTGGGATTTACTTTTGATTTGTGTGCGAAGCCATATAATTTTGAGGATATTGGTCCTAAAGAGAAAAAACACATTCTAGTGTCTTCGCGTGAGTCACGTGCTATTTCCTTAGAAGATCTTGTATGGCCGAACTACTTGAAGGTCAGCTTCATACGGTAATACAAGGCCACCTCAAAACAACAGACAGGATATATTCAAGGATGGTTCCGCGAGGCGCTGCGATACCTCTTGACGAATCAATGCTTCGATGTTCTTTGAATTTGACTCCTGATCAAGAGTATTTTCTTATTTGTTGCTGGAGTTCGCGATTTTCTATAAAAAATTCGCTTACAATTTGATTACGAGATTTCTGAATTGAAATTCAATATTGCAACAGCTGATTAAATTTAGTTTTATTGTACTGTCATCTGAGATATTTAAAAAAAATGATACATTTTTTCTTCTTAAAAAACCGAATCAAATTGGGTACCCATTTAAAAATTCCAAATTGCCTTATCCCCTCTCCTCCATGCATTTCTGCAAGCCTACCACAGCCATACGATAAAGGAAACGAATGTAACATCAAATTTCAAAGTTTGTGTCAAAATTATTTCCCCGAATTCAGTACTCCTTGCCTGGAAACCCACGTCCTAGTTGTTTTGTTTAATACACCTGTGATCATCAGAAATAGTTTTGCCAAAATTTGTTCAGGGAAGTCCCCGACGTGTTTCTTCATGGTAATTAGTTTTTCGCTTTCTTCGGAACATTAATTGACTCTTTTCCATTACATATTTCTTTTTACGCTACGTATTAGTTTCTCGGACCTAACTTACATAAAAGTCTAAACATTCTTTTTATGACATTAGCTGTTGCATCAGACGTAAATTGCAACAAAAGAATAGAAGATACACGTTTCAGCTCCGGAAGCAAATAAGTTTCTAATTGATATCTTTAGTAAACAATTGATAAATAACGAAACGGTGCGTAGGTAAGATGAGCTCAAAATTCCCTTTTGGATACACATTTCGTTAATAATATGATATTAAAATGTATTATATAATGTGTCGATCACTATATTGATCTTCGTCATGTAATGTCATTGATACCTGTAAATAAGAGAAGTACTTTCTCAATATGCTCGTATGAAATATCTACAAACATAATGAAAATCCGGAGCAAGAAATGCATGTTTTTAACATAAGTCATAGACACTTAGTAGCCTATAAGTACGTCTTTAGTGTATTATTTGTCATAGAGACGTCTACTGAAAAAAAAACTGAACTATCTCTTTAATATTACAACAACCGAGAGAACCAATCGGTGGGTACTCTATCATGAAACTACCGATTGGTCAGTATTCCGGTTTCAAGGTAAATAAATATAATAAACGTGAACTTAATCGACGGTCACCGAATCGCGAGTAGCGTCACCTAAAAGGCGTTTATGATTATACTTCTACTCAAATGTATCAGACCATTGAAGATTTTAGCCGTGAGTCGCGACACCTCAGTGCAGTTCTATTTGTATTTTCAAACTAGTTCTAAAAGAAATAGTTCAGTGTTAAAATGTAAAGTTACAATTCCATTCCTGCTCAGATGTATGAAATGATGCATATTTTTGGCAATTAGAAATAAGTGTAGTGATATGGCGGTATCAAACAACCGTTTTTTTTTCTATTCGTAAGTTCGACGAGATGGAAACATTTAAATATGGCGTCTCGTAGTTCTGGAGGAATATATGCGGACGCAATGTGCGTGTCATTTGTGAGGAAATTAATCTTGAATTGAAGTGACTTCGACGAGACCCTCAACTTCTTGAAGGCGTGTGTTCTCAGAACAAGGAGCGTGTCGCTTTGCCTACTCTATCGCGGCCATCTAAGCTCACAAACGCGATTGAGTGATTCGCGTGTCCTAAAGGGCGAAAGGAAAAATAGCGTTGGCAGTGGGGAGGAGGGAGGTTGAGTCGCGTTGTCGTCGCCTTTGCTTCTTGTAGCAGTGGAGCTTTAGATGACGTGCCATCAACAACACACCCTGACCACGTTCGTTATCGAGTTAATTATTTCTGCGTGGAAATATCGTAGCCCCAACTTATTCATTCTACTTCTTTTGATACTGTTAATTTTGTTTGTTTGCTCCGCAGTAAGCTTAAGGCACAATTTTTGAAGGGTGAGGATAACAAGTGGGGGCGGTCCCCTCCGGAAAGTCATCGAGCTTACCCTTCCAAAAATGTTTCTTTTTCCCTAGAAGTCATTCATTAAACATAGAAGGATGTGCGCGATAAGGCTGGTTGGCTATGGAACACTGATAGAGTAGACAGGTCAACCCGGTATTTTAAATATTTTGCCGTCACATTTTTATATTGATATTAATCACATAATTTTATCAACTGTCGAGAAATCGTATAACGCCCAGATTATATCGGTTACGAACAATGTTTGATGATAGGCTTTGCAGATAATTCAGTTTGTTTTTTTTACCCAAAACAAAGCGACCCACTCAGCGAATACCATGGATGTGGGCGAGTCCACGGTCATGCAGTCTCCTATTACTTTGCAACCCTGCCATTATGTGGCTGAACAAAACAATAATAATTAATCACGAGATAAATTGATAGTTAAAGAAAACGTACGAAGTCAAGTTGAAAAATAATTTTTACATATCTAGCTAATTATGAAGTGAGACAATGTCAACTTGGGATGTTGATATCGATTAATTAATAGCTATAGTAAAAATGATAAGAGTGATTAAATGCAGGGATACCGTCTTCGACATTGAAAATACTGATAAACGTCATGATTTAAAAGGGCACGAGCTTCTTGGGCATCGGACCCCTTCATCCGAAAAGAAACTATTTATAACACTTAAACCACTCACAACTTCCTTTCTTACTCCAATTGCACCTGAGCAATAGCTAGAAGCGTAAACTCCAAGGTCCACAAATGAAGCAAGGACGTTGATTCATTCATAAAAAACACGCGGTCATATTCTGAGAGCAAGCAAAGACAAGCCGGATGCGTCATTTTACATAAGGACGCGTCTATTTCCGACCGAACCGTCAACTCCCCTCCGTCAGCCTCGTACCTTCCGTCGGAGGTGGAAACACGTGGCAGGCAGGGAATGACGGAATCGTGATTGGGGAAGGTTTGGAGTCGTAAGGAAAACTTTTCTCGTGCTACTGCTTTCTTCTGAAAAAGTAGTACTTGACGCAGTTGCTACTTTACTTATCTTGCTAATTTTTCTGTGCGACTTGGTTGTTAGCGTTTAGTGAGCACGCTTTGCACTTCTGGGAACGTCTATCCTTGCCCCAGTTCATCCAATTAGAATTTCACGTGATGGAAAAAGTGAGAGTACAGTAGGGTACTTCACTGTACAATCGTTTCCTCTACTATTTGTCATCTCTACTTCATTCATTCACACTTCTCTTTCTGGGACCCCCAGGAGGAAGTGCGTGATAGAAGAAATCGCTGGACAGTCTCTCCATTCATTGATCCGTAGTATCTCGAGGTGTTCGTGGAGTCACTGGTTCGTTTTGTTCGGTTATCCGTAATGGAATTTCTGTGGCGATGGAAACGATAAGTAAACGACAGGAGAGATATCGTTCCTCACCCATGAGTTTGAAAATAATCCCTTTCATGCATGTCATTATGAAGTAGTAATAGGAACAACCAATAAATTACGTATTACTTTACGAATATTTTCGTTTCGTCCGTCCACGACTTGGAGCGGTACCCAGATCACATAGGTGCATTTTCTTGACACTCGTTACAGTAACATTGAAAGACGGCGCACTACTGCCGAAACATGGCCAAGGACACAAAAATTATCTTTCAGATTCTGTCATTATCAACGTTTCTTTGAACTAACTAGTAGTTGATGATAAAGAAAATGTACGTACTTCGAAGATTGCCAGTAACTTCATGTGATACAGAATAGGCAAGAAGTACAATATCGACTCTTGAAGAAAATTGTCATTTACGTATAACAGCTGTAATATTATTCAATTACTTTTTTAAAAATACCTTCCAAATATGAAGATGAATTGAAGTAAATTTTCAATATGTACATTTCGTTCGTGATCTTTTAAAATGCACCGAGTAATTTTTACAAGAAATTTAATGTTTAAATACGCATATCTCCAAAATTCAAAGGAGTTCCTGTTGGAAAGTAATTAAATTAGTAGAAGGGAGCTTTGTGAAACAATTATTCAGTGTTTTAGCGGTAAATCTTTGCCCAGTTATTATTGATCAATAATTCACAATTTACATTACGATATCAAATTTCACTCTACTCTCTTCATATCCGTTCATACTTTGTTTAAAAAAAATGAATATTGCACAAACATTGTAAAATGTACAGTAAGATCATTGTAGGTCAACTTGTCAAAAGAGTCGGAATAGTATGAAATATAAAGGAGCAGTTTGTGAAGTCGTATGTGGTCGATGGAACCTGAATTGCCATAAAAACAAGTATAAATTTAAAAGAAAGCGTTCTTTTTGTAACTGTTATATCTTTCTTTTTACGTCATCAACGTTACAAAAATATTCAGTTTATATTTTTAATTTGCATGTATGTACTTTTACAAAAGAAGAATTGTGCTCCTAATCTTGTTTCTATTTCCTTTTTGATTATGTAACAAAATTAATTGACTTTAAACGTCTGATTGAACAAAATGTGATAACTTGACATTTTCAACACCAAAAAACATTTGCTTTTTCCTTAGTTCTGAGTATTTTGTTAATACCTACTTAATAAGAGATTTTTAAATTATCTAAAGAAAATACGAACATTGAAAAAAAAAAGAAAAAAGACTGTTGTGGTTCAGTCAAATTGGACACCACCGTATTGCCATATGAGTTTTTATTCAATTTCTTTTTTTCGTTAATTTAATTTACTGACTACGAATTTGATTTTAGAAACCCCCCAAAAACGTCAAGGAAACATTTATTGGTTGATGGGTTGATCTTCATGCCAAAACCATATACATTCCATATAATTTTTTAATCAAATGCTATATCACACAAATTTTCGCGAATTTATGTTTTTCACCACCAAAACATATATTCTGCGTTTTTAATTGATTAAATGAGATTTTCACACTATATCCTCCTTTTAGTGGTTCCGTCTCAGTGTGCGGCGTCTGTATATTTTAATCCAGTAGTTCACAACTGCGTTTGAAAATGGCAGGAGACAAAGCTCTTTACGCTGAAGGGGAAAGCTACAAGTTTTTTTCTGACACCACTGAGAATCGAATCCGGGTTTTTCTTGTGGAAGGCGAGCACCCGAGCCCTGAGATAGCAGTGGTGGCCATTAATATTATCATTAGTT
Organism: Laupala kohalensis; assembly: GCA_002313205.1. Classification (NCBI taxonomy): domain Eukaryota; kingdom Metazoa; phylum Arthropoda; class Insecta; order Orthoptera; family Trigonidiidae; genus Laupala; species Laupala kohalensis. The sequence continues at coordinate 470,674 of NNCF01128326.1, read as the reverse complement.
ATTGTTATTTATATTCATGTCTTCATGGTAAATCCTCTAAGTCCGAAGCACTTTTTTTCACAAAGTGAATATTTTTTATTCGGGCTTATCGTTGACTCCTTTCTGTTGAATCTTCTCGATAGCATGAATAGTCGCGACTAAAACTAGTTGTATGCCGCTTGTTTACGAGCGAGATTCTTGTTGTCGCAACTCGTTATTTAAGTCGCGGAGAGGATGCTACGAACATAGCGACGTCAGCTGGGAACTGGCCGTCTTCCAGAAGTGTCGGGCGAGTGGTGATGGAAAGAATTTTGCAGCTGAGAGATTAATATATTTAACTGGGAGAGGTATTTCTTGTCAGAATTATGAAAACTATGATGGAGTGAGAATGACAATACATGATATTTTTCAACCGCTTTTTGAATTATAAATATATGTACGAAACCCATTCCCCATCGGAAGGTGAATCCCTATTCTTTCAAACTGTCTTCATGCAAATCGTAAAATTATACCTAAGGATAGACTCTCATGGCTGCGGTGGTTGTTTCTGTCGATTCGTTGCACTTGAACTTTGAGTCTATTGGATGAGAGGAAACAATTATAAAAATTTTCGGGTGGAAGTAATACGACCCGGGGGAGAAAAATATGATAAAATCGATACAGCAAAAAATGAAGAAATAGTGGTTTTCATCTTTTATTTTTAATTATAGATCCCTTGTAGTTTTTTTTTCGACAATATAACCGTTGTCCTATTCTTTTAGTTATATACTATTCCGTGATACATCATCCAAGTTATGTTTCAAGTTGAATGCCATTTATTCTGGGATATTTCATCATCATTATGGACTTCTTATGAATCTAACATTCTTTCCTTCGCTGTTTTGCATCTCTCTGTTGAATCGCTGAATCTTTTTCTTTTCTTCTCCTAATTCTTTTGAATAATAGAGAAGAAAATGAAATAAGAAGGTATATAATAGATGCTATATATGTTGTAAAAATATTCCAGTACTGAACAGGGAGATGCTTTGAATTCATGATACGACCGATCGAGCTTCTTTCGAATCTCTTTCACTTATTCAATCCGTAAGTTTAAAATTTATCAATGGTAGCAGAGTACTTATCATTTGCAAGTAATAGTTCCGTTACTGAGCTCAGAGAGATGATTGAGGAGATTCTCTGCGATCTTTAGAAACAGTTTTCTCTTAACACAGTCATACCTATTGAAATTTTTGGTCCATAAACTGTATCTTTCATTATACATTACGTCTTTTCGAAAAGTATTTGTTATGTGGCATATTCGGTTAGGTGTAAGAGGAAGACATAATTTAGATCATTGCACATAGTTTCTTTTTGTGTTGCTTACCCACGTTTGCATAACGTCGCGAGATGTCAATGTGACATCTTTTGGCTGAGAATCCGAAACGCAATGGCAAAAGTCACGATACCGGAACGCTACAGCTTCTTCTCACGATAGAAAATAGCAGAAAAGAAATCGAAAATCTCACAATTGAGAAATAATGAGTATAAGACAGTCGAAGACGAAGGTCGAAACGAGTCTAATTTGTGAATGACTTGAAGGATGTGTTAATTTACGTGATATAAAACTATTTATTTATTTACTCACTCATGGAATTGTGTCTTTTCGAAAACTTTCATCTGAGATCGAATTAAAATATCGCGGTAGTGTAATGGACATCGCGCTGAACCCTAAGATTCATGGCTGAGGAAATTTTATTTTTGGGATTTCTTTTTGAAAAAGTGAAGATAAGAGAGGATATTGAAGACTATCATTGAAATAAGCCTTTCTATTTCTATGTAAAGGTGGTCAAGACCGTAACCAAACAAATGAAAAAAATCTGTCTGTTATACATTGATACTGTTGTTAACGCTTCATTAAAAACCTTTTGTACTTTTCTCCATATATTAAATTGTTAAACTATTTTTTGTGAACATTGTTATATCAAATTTCGAGTATCAATTCTATTTAGTGGATTTATTTTACCCGATCCATAAGTAAAGGACACGATAAACTAAGCAAATTCATTCGTATTTAACTTTGTTTTTATTTTGTATCATCACAATGACGTAGTTTGCTGCCGTGATACAATTCTTCTATCATCTTGATGATTTGTCTGTTTGCGTCTGTCCGTCTCATCTAGTCTTGTTTTGTATCACCTTTTGATTAACAGCATCCAGTTACAAGGACACATTGTCTTGTTCTTTTTGTTTGGGTCTGTTGTTTGAAAACTCGTAATTCAAAGCTACTCTAACTTTTCTTTCTACTATTTTCGGGCAGTACATTATTCAGTCCCCATAAATCAACGTTCATACCTCTTAAATTTGGAAGTAATGGTTTTTTAATATGCAATACGCCATTTTCCTTTACTTCATTCTGTTTTCGTGTTGTAATTTTGTGAAAACAAACATTCATTGCCAATTAAGTTTCTAACTCAGAGTGCTCTCATAAAATATTAGTATCGGAGTCATATATCTGCCAATAACGCTGTAGATTTGAGTATTGAAGTTACAGAAGAAAAATATTTTGCTAACGCTCGGTTAGATATTAATTTGTGTCATGTGATGTAGCTTAAGCGCGCAGGGACGAGGCAACGAGTTAACAAATCGAGTAGCGTGCAACTACTTTGGGAAAGGAAAGAAAGCTTATCATTTAGTGTGCGGGAAAAATATATATTGCTAACATGGGTTATAAGAGGGCGTGGAAATATTTCACTGTCATGGAAGTACGATGATCTTGTAAGGGTTTGACACAAACCAAATTTTAAAGAGGGTGTAGTTAAGCATTAACACCAATCCGTGAAATACCAACATACTCGAAGATAAGAAGTGAGTCTATTGGAACACTATCTTGGACACCTTTAGCAATTGAAACAAATAGTAGAATATACTGGAAGAGCTGGACTATTACTCCAAAAACAAAAAGATGTCAGTAAATACTGAGTTCATTAAGATATCTAAATTTCTACACGTTTTTCCAATAATAAGAATGGTTAATTTCAAGTTATGTACGATCTTTTTTTTTCTGAAAATCATTCTTCCCGCTTAATAAACAACTCAATGAAATGGAGATAAATCGTAAGATCAGTTAACTAAAACACTTTAATGCTGCTTATTAAAATTGATACCACCTAACGTACTTTTTCAAATAAAAATTTATTTTCTTTTTATTATAACTTTTTCGCGTTACCCATTACATCCCTCCTCGGCGTGCGTGAGCTCATCACAACCACATTGGAAATTTTCAGCACACACGATTGATTGATTTACCGATGAACTATGGGCCGAAGTGGCTATTTATCGAAGAATAAGCCAATTAGATTATAGTAAGGGATTGAATGAATAATTGACCCAGCAACATGATAATTAATATCTAATGCCCAAAATTTTGTACACTTGTTGAATTTGTGCCCGTTTTGAGAATTATTTCCTTCGTCATCGACCATTCCAGTCGAGTTAAAATCTCATTTACCCCTCTCCGCGTGTACGTAGCAACTCGCATATATGACTGAGTGTTTTCGCATATTTGAATCTATTTACTGCTGCTTTCTTCGAGAATTTAAAATTAGAGTTGACAGAGAGAAAGATGGTGACAAGATGTTTTGTTTGGAGTGTGAGGCTAGGACGAGCAAGAACTAGGATGCTTCAACGTGAGGCTCGGAAAATTATTACGGCTTATGAAATGCGGATGCGACAAAAACATTAAAGGAGGTCATTAATCATGGAATGGGTGAGGTATAAATGGAAAAGAAATGTTATGTTTCGTTCCACGACGAAGTTTCTGTTTTTTGATACGCTGAAGGGAGTTATAAAAGGAAAACGAATTAGAAGACACAAAAGTATTAAGATTTATGAAGAAGCTATGTAGTGCCTGTGAATAAAGGAGCTAATGTAGTACGATGAAGTTCGTAATTGGAGATGTACCTGGGTTTCAATGCATCTCTAGTTAGAAATTGTGCAGCCCAAGCAAATAAGAGCCAATACAATGAAAAATATGGAGATCTTCCAATATACATTCTTTGGACTACTGTGGTTCGATAATTTGAGCGCTTTCAAGTTATGAGTATTATGTAATTAATCGTGCGATATGGTCACTTTCACTTACGAGAGGGTGGTATCCGTGATTAGACATGAACTTCTGGCTGGGTCCCTCGTATGCCAGCCTCACTCTTGGCACAAGCCCGCTGTCTGGATGGAGGAGGGGCTCGACCCAGCCTGGCGGCTAAAACCGTCGCATCGCCGCCCCCTTGAACCGCCCTCACCACCACCGCCTCGGTCTCTGTCCGCCGCACTGCCTCGCGCCGCCCGCCGACAGTAGTGCACCGCCGCCCGGTCCGCGCGCGATGGAGTGGTACACGGGCGGAGACGAGGAGGAGGAAGATGCTTTACTCTTCAGCCCCGCTCTGCTGGCGCGGCGAGCGTCCGAGAGCTGGATCAACACTCCGCCCTTGGAGGTGAGGTGGTGGAGGAGGAGAAGGAGGAAGAGAGGGAAGCAATTCCCCCACCCCCCACCCTCGCGATCCTCTTGACCACCGCTCATGCTGCCCTCTGGTGTCTCAGATCCGTGATCCGTGTGAAACACGTGGACTATTTTTGTGTAGGAATTGGCTTCTTCATTGTGGCGAGGACGCGTCCTGGTCGATCTTCGTCTAGCCTCCGTCCCCTTCCACCTCTATGTCTGAATTCTTGCGGCAATGCGACTTATTTGTGGCAATCAATGTGATGATTGAAATGAAACAGCATTGTTTAATACCGTTTCCTTTCATATATTTTTTTATCCAGGAAACGTAAGATTTGTTATCTGAAAAAGTGTTTATTAAGTGATTTGGTAGATATATCGTTACTTCCATCGGGTATCATAATTTAGGTGTATGCCATGGATATTTCTGAAGGAAAAGACCATATTCCTGGCAGTTTTATTTACACGAAAGTGTTGTTCCCTGGAGTTTCAAATTCTTTTGACAAGTCTCTTCAAACAGCAATTTTTTTAAAAGTACATTCTTTCTACGATACTTTATGACATGAATATATGGACAGTACATTTTGTATTGCCATTGTAACATTCCAGCAAAGTTTGGATAAAACGAAATCTTGGTTAAAATTACAGAATTTCATGAGATTTATTCCCTAGGTATTCGGGGAAATGTCAGCGATGTTTAGAGCCATAAGATTAGAACCATGGACCGTGTCGACTCTGGTCTGTGCACAAGCACTTAAGCCATGGAGACATCTTATAGATAACCGAAAGTTGTATCCGAAAGTTATAATAATCTGAATAAGGGGATGATCGTCAGGAGTAAAATTCTTTGCTGAAATTGAACACTATCCGTGGATAGGATTGAAATCTGCAATAACTTAGATAATGTTTGCAATAGTCTACAACTAGAAAACATATAATAGGAACTCGTATGAACTATTAATCTCGCATGAACTCAACTAATACTTAGCAGTTCTTTTGCACACCTTGGTAAATCTTGTTCAACTCATCAATTGCATATCACCAATTTCCAAGTATATTTACCAAGGATGTTACCATGATTCATATAACATATTCCCATAATATTCTGCCAATATAAATGTAGATGTAATGGTAAATATGTATCAGGTTGTAATTCATTTTAAGACCCAAGTGTTTGGAATGTTTACCTATAAATTTCACTTGGTGTACAATTCAGAGATGTTTTAAAAATGCTTTCTCTGAATAATAAGAATAAACTCATACTCTTAAAAAATCTTATGTTGAGTAAACAATTCAATCATTGTATGACATATGTGGCTTAGTTTTACTGGATACAGCTCATTTAAAACAAACATAAAAGTTTTAAGTGCAATCGAGTAAATAAACACTACCTCTTTGTAACAAACCGATTTTCTCTGGTGCACCACACAGTTCACTTATATGCGTTATTCGATTTTTATTGTACTTGAAAGATGTCATTCCTTGTATTAGGATACAAAATTGTTATCTTTGCTGATGATTCAAATTTACTGAACATTTGTTTATAGAACTTTGAGAATGTCGAAACCTTGGTCGAATGTTTGGTGAAATTGATCTTAGTCTATGGAATTTGTTCAGTGACACCTATATTACTGTGAGTTGGTAATTAAAACATTCAAACACCTGAATTATTGTCGGTTTTTTTACTCGGTGTGTTAAGCAAAACACGTCATCAACGTCAAAGCTTTAGAGTTCCGGCCCAGAATTAATCTTCCGAAATTTTAAAGGTTGGCAGAAATATTTCATGCCCACATATCACTTTAGTAACAAGTTGAAAACTTTTTTTTACGTCTCCTTCAGGTGGGTATGTGTTGTGACGTTTGTCAAGATTATTTACGAGTACTGTTCTCTAAAAATGTAGCCTTGTGGTGGGGGAATTATCTTAACCGAGAAAAAAATATTTATCTACTAGCTGAATTCTCCCAAAGTCGAGTGCAAAGTAGTCCCTTCCCGGCCGCTTCTCACAGTTGCACAAAGTTATTTTGAATAGAAATGATGTGTTCTCGCTTTTAACTATTTGTAAAGAACGAAGACTGAGTACTAACTGAGACCCATTCGAGTACTTAATGTGGATTTTTATTGCTTGTGATTTATTCGAACGGCTCGCTGTAAAAACGTTACTTGCCATGCCTTGAGCAATTTCATAAAGATTATCGTCGCAGCGATACAGTGATCCAGAACCTGTGGTCCAAGGATCCCTGGAGGTTACATTACTTTCTGAAGATCTGCGATAACAATGTATAAAACGAAATTTTAAATGCAGACTTATGATTTTGTTAACTCATCAATATGGAATTGAATGTGTGTTAAAATGCAGAAAGTGGTTATACTAGGTATACGTATGTATACATTTCCGTTGAAGAATCAATTACGTCAATTACAGAATATAACACAGAGTGTGTAGTTTCAGAATCATGGTTCCGCTGCTTACTTTCGTAGTAGCAATTTCAGAGGATACGGAGGGGGGAGGGGACAAGACTCTCCTTCACTCTCTGATTTGAGTTTGAACACTTCCCTAAATGTTATCTTTATTTGTTAAATACGAGTATGAGCGAGCTTGTGGCATACGTAAATTAATATTCACTTGCTGAACTCCAAGAAAAATATTTTACGACAGTGTTAATGTTGTAAATACAACTTCCAGTACAATACGAGACAAAAACTACATACGTGTGAAATATACAAGAAAATAAAGTTCGAATTTTATGTAAGAGTAAGATAAAACCCTCAATATTTGAACGTTTTGCAAGTAAACTTACAGAAAATCAAAGTTTATCAGTGTGTACTCAGCGTGGCTGAAGAAATAAAGTGTCCGTATTCTTGTATCACACCATTTTTCTGTGGAGTTGTGATCTCCCATAGGATCCATAACGTGTGTGCCATTAGCGATAGTGGTATCGACGCTGCGCACAGTGACCTTCCATTCCTCCCGAGGGAGTTGTAGCAGTTAGTGGAACGGTGTGTCGCCGGTGCTTCGCTTCCTCTCATGGAAAGCATGCTCTCCCGTGGTGGCGATATGTTGCTTGTCCTCGCCAAACATTCTACAAATTCTACTTTTATATTTGCCATTCTTATGAAGAGGGGGGTGCAATATTTTTACATCGTGTCCATGGTGTGTTAAAACTTTTTGCGGAACCGGCTGTAAGGATGCAAATTCATAAATTACTCAAAAGGAGCAGTTAATGCCATTGGATTGATTTCTATAAATTAAAAATATAATTAATATATTTTTTTCTGAAATACTGCTTTATACGAGATGTATATTCATATACTTGCTTATTACCCGGTGTTGCCCAGGATTTTCTGAGACTAATGTTCTTTTACTCAGGAAAAATTATTATCTATCTGTTGTAAGATCAAAAAAATCTTTTACTTACTGGTTTTTAAAGCATGTACAGCATCCTAATTTTTCAAATACATAATAATACCATACACTACACCATCTNCGAATTTTCACTCCCGAGGCATGATGCGGCTGCATTTCATTAAAATTCTTGAAAAATCTAAACTATTCGTCGAAATTTTACAATTTAAAGACGTTTTTTATCTTTGTTAAATACTCAAAACAAATAATCCATTAAATTTTATGATTATTTATTTTTTCCCTCTTAAATTTAAGTATTTTAACACTACTGTTTTTAATAAGGCTTTATAGATAATTTAGGTTAATTTTTGTTGATAGTATGCGGTCTCGGACTTTTTTGTAGAACTCTTTTGAGGCAAAAAATATTATCATGCACAGTAGTCACCTATCTCTATCCATTTAGGCAGCGTAAGCAAATATAACTCTTTTTCCCAATTGTATCGACATTTATTGTCAAAAACCATTTCTATCTTTCTTATCATTATCACACATTTAAAAAATAAATATTAACCTATGTTCAACCTAGACATCTAAACTATCTCCTTGCCAAATTTCGTTTCGATCAGTTCAGTGGTTTAGTTGTGATCAGGTAGCAAACCGACACACTTTTGCGATGCGCCTTTATATATTAGACACACAGAACGGATTACACACATGAAGTATATTTTGATTTACTTCGATTACTAAAAGAGTTATCGTGTGACCACTCACGTCAAGTTTTGAATTTTTGCGGAAATATTGATTATCAACACTATTGTTCGATGTACTTATAACGCTAGATATTCTCTTCACAATATTTAAAAAAGATCTGTGAAATACTGTGCATGTATTACTTAAATTAAATATGTAAGGAACTATTCTGAAAATATTTTCATATTCTACCTTGTATACTTGTGCATATGCACACCTAAATAAACAATGGATTCTAATAATGAAACATTTGATACATGATTTCGTCCCAGGTTTTGCTTCTGACTGCCGGATGATTCGATGAGAACGTTGTTAGCTATCTCCTATGTGACGCTATTTACGGGTCTATAAACTTCCATAAGTTCACGTAATTTAAATTGTTATTGTTGTTGCACGAAATAAAGTTTATTATTATGTATATTTACAAAATACTGTATAACCATTGTATACGTCGTATGCTATTTTCACAAGATTTATTTGCAGGCAAGATCCGTTGGTGGAATTCCAATTTCTAATGATTTATATTTATCGCTCCTCTGAGAGTCTTTTATGTTTATTGACACAGAACTACGTGCTACCAGTTTTATTGTGGAGAAAGAATTAACTTAATTGAAATATAAATTTCCTTTAGTAATAGTTACGATTTAATGGGATAGAAGTGTAAGAAGTCTCATTGTTTAACGATTATGTGAGAGATCGTTTCCATCTGCATTATGTACGAAATGCATGGTTTTATTAAATCAGTTATTTATACCAGCGGTTTCCAAACGCTTTAGATCTAAGGTTTATATAATCTAATTTTCGGCAATGGCCCTAATATTGCACTGAAGAGTTAAATTTTAGTTACACTTCTGAGTGAATTACTTTACCATTCATATTTAGTGTTATAGTATTATGAGAAGAGTTCATTTAATGCGTGTATCTTAAATCACATATTTTATTTGAAAGCTTATTAGTAAAATGTGTTTTTATTTTTATATACGGCGTCCCTGGAAATCGCAGCGCACACTTAGGGAAGTACCCGTCTTATAATTTGAAAATAAAGACGTTTGTGGAGAAGTAAACTATTTTTTAATAATTTTCTTCTTATAAAAAGTAAAATACTCAAAAGGTATTGGGTTAAAGTTTATTCAATATGTACTGATCTCTAGCTACGATAGAACCTATTCAAAACTTATGTTGCCTATGTACGGAATAATCTCCTGTACAATTTCTTCAATTTTTTTACTAAGTTATTGTCAGTGTTTAATCTATGGAAAAAGCATTTTTATTAAAAGTGGTGACCATGTTTAGCGTTTTTGAGAGAGCTTAAAGTACGTAGGGGTTGCAATTTTCAATTGATCATAAAAATTGTTTTGTTTGGTATACTAGTACTGTAGAATTATTTTGTGTTTCAAGCGTGCAAAATGTTTGTCATCTTCGGAACATGTCTTTCGCTCTCACCTTTAAAACAACAATGGTTATCTCTTCTCGGAGTTGCGCGTTTCTTTATCGCTCGACAGACTTGTGGCTTTGTTCCGAACGAAGCTAACGTCATCAAGCTTTCCTGAAGAATCCAAATGGCATCTTCCAACCTTTGTGGATCCTTTCGTGACCTTTCGAAAGGAAACAACGCAAAAACAAGCGACAGAGAGGTAGACGTTTGCTATACGTGAACAGTACATTACTTCAGAAACATCCTTTGAGAATTAGTCTTAAAGTTATTAATATTTCTCATCACAAATATTTTCAAAACTTTGCCGTATTTTTTAATTTTAAGGGAGAGTTCTAGAACTTAACGACGAGAAATTAATAATTTAGATGAATTAGTCAAAATATTATTGCAAAATAAAATAATATAAATAACGCATTTTGAGTTCGTTGATTGATGAAGTTGTTAGTTTCTATTAGTATTATATTATATAAAATTGTACAAATAATAAGCACAAATATTTGTTAAAAATTAAAGTAATTATATCAGCCAGTTTTATATTACAATTGTGTTGTATCGTATTTGAAAGGATTTATATTATCAAAAATTGATGCATAATCAGATCGTATGCAAATCCAAATTATCTCAGAAAGGGAATGAATAAGAATAAAAGTATTAAAAAATGTGAAAAAAAGAGAAATATAAGCGTATGAGTCTTCCGAGTTCTTCCGTGAATGTTGATCAGCGCACGCGCTCGAGAGAGAACTACATACTTGAACCCTGTTCTCGTGTGATTTGCAGCCGGTGCCGGCGGCGACCCCCATGCAGCGCAAGAAGAGTCTGCCGGATGTGCAAGGGCTGCCGAATTTCGTGGATACCATGTCGCGCGAGGAAGCGTCCGTGCTGAGCTCCGCACGCCGCGAAGAAGTCCGTCGCATGGCGGAAGAGTCGGAGCGCCTCCGCGCCAATCCGCTGCTCTACCTCGTCAGTCCACAGATGCGGGTGAGTACCCATATTCAGTCAAACTACACCCTTGGTTTATAATTCTAATATTTTGTACTATATTTTAAGTAGTCAAAATTGTGCGAATTTATGAAATATTTAGTATGTGAATGTACTAAATATGTATTCTGATTTCTCCGACGATTACCGAATTAGCGGTCCAAACATTGTGAGTAAAAATAAAAGCTTTGTCTACTTACAAGGTCATAGAACATATTACAATATTACTATAGACGAAAATGTTTTCAATATTGAACCTACGGCTGGAAGTTTTGTATAACACACTGGATGGATTATTTTTCATATAATCAGCGAAATATGAAATAAAAATAAAGAAATGACTTTATTTGTAACTTGACCCCTGCCGAAGTCTGCACTCCCACTTAACCATTTTGAAAAAAGGTCACAAAATTAAATTTAAGGAGAGGATATATATAAAAACAAATAACTTATGAAGTAATTTGTTAGCATGGTGAATTGAAGTTATGATTAATACACCCATTAAAAGCAAAGTCATGTAGGAAAATAATAATGAGAGACCTGCACAGCTAAGTAACATCTCATCGGTAGCATTTATAGCATCACTGACATCTTGATCAAATATTTACGTTTAAATTTGGAAATTACACGTTAAATTAAATATTTACGTTTTTCTATAACAAGATGCCATTGTTATTCAAATATCCTTATAGAAAGAATAACAAGTACATGTTTTTCATAAGTGTTATCTTTATTTCAAACGTGTAAAATCTATGCCTGCTTCTTTGTGAATTCTCTTACCTGTCCCCCCCCCCCGCAACACACTCACAAACACACACCTTTGACCATTACTCCTCTCTTATTGAAATGTCACACCTTTACACCTGAAGAGTACTCAAATCTAGAGCTGAATCGAAAAGTTGTTCCGTGTGATAATTATATAATAGAATGAAGCTTTTTATTTTATTTTTTCTTATCTAGTTTATTATCTTTAGACTGTAGTGGAGTATGGCAAAAAATCTAGAAAGCTGTGAAGGGGGACGTTCACCCAACCATTCCATATACTAACCTACTCTTTTAAAACTAGATTTGAGATATCTTGACCCCTCTCATGTATGTGACATTCCAACCGACAGAGAAAAAGTATTTTATGAGAAGTTAACAGGTCAGTTTTATGTAATTTTTTAGCTGTTATGGAATGATTTTAGTAGTTCATTTATTCGAGGAATTATTATAAATGTAATGCTATAATGAACAATTTAAATTTTCAGATACATTATTTTCGTTAAACTATTCAGTTTTCTACTAAATGAAAAAATTCTTAAGAAAATCTGATACAAAATGTTTGTTAATTTTTTGAGTCAAAATTGTACAATAAAATTGCTGTATTTAGAGGTTATCAATCGACCAAAGTTAATGATATGATCAATTCATATTCATTTGAATTTCTGAGATAATGAAGTTTTGAAATGAAAAACTCCGGAAAGTAGATAACTATGTATGACGTAATAAATAACCCTCCTCGTAATTCATGTCACACTTCGTTCCAGTTTTCGTACCCTCCTCCCCGAATGCTTGGCGTAATATATAAATTTAAGCTAGTTACACAAAGGATTAAAATATAAATTATTATAAAAAATAGTTGAACATTTTCGGGGTGGCACCTGTTCCTCCCTTCCTTGTTTCACTGAATTATTCCATTCTTGGCACGTCACACGAGTGTATGTGGCGTGAGACACGTGCTTTCGCAGTGGTGTGTCTTGACGCTCGAATGACTTTGGAGCGTCGTCATGCCGATGACGCATCTCTTTCGTGGAGCGAGGTTTCTGCGTTTCAGTTGACTCGTGCAGACTCATTATCATCCACGTGCTTCCGTTGCCGGCGAAAAGAAAAAAGCATGTCGCTCGCTGTAATCGTGGAAACCCTGACCTAGTTCTGACGAGTGCATTGTGTTCTTCAGGCCTATCGTACGCCACTCAAGATAAATCGAGCATGACGATCTGGAGAAATTTTGATGTCGGAATTCCGATGAGACACGAATTCTAGGTGTGCAAATTATGATGTCGATATATTATGTTATGTACGATCGAACTGAGTCATATCTAAGCTCAATTCTTTATTATCCAATATTCAGAGATAATGCAATGACGGTTTACGAATGGGGTGATAAGAAAGGAGCAGAAAAATTAACTTGCACATCTTACTTTGCTTGTAAATAGAGCACTATATTACAATGTTTTTCATTGACATGANCGATCGAACTGAGTCATATCTAAGCTCAATTCTTTATTATCCAATATTAAGAGATAATGCAATGACGGTTTACGAATGGGGTGATAAGAAAGGAGCAGAAAAATTAACTTGCACATCTTACTTTGCTTGTAAAGAGAGCACTATATTACAATGTTTTTCATTGACATGACGTAAATATAGGGGATAAATGTATATTTCCTCCAATAAAGTTAGGAATGTAATTTTTTTGCCCNGGAGCAGAAAAATTAACTTGCACATCTTACTTTGCTTGTAAATAGAGCACTATATTACAATGTTTTTCATTGACATGACGTAAATATAGGGGATAAATGTATATTTCCTCCAATAAAGTTAGGAAAGTAATTTTTTTGAGCCAATTCAGAAGTACCAATAAAAATAGGTCTATTTACTTTATTTGTTGCTTGTGTTTAATGATTTGTGTTATAATATGACCAGAAAGAGCCCAATGTCACATCTAATTGAGGATTATGTAAAAAACTGATTGAAGTTCCGGGATATTTCCAGCAACATTGAACGAATTTCTTAAATTAAATTTTAAGAACTTAAATATTACTCACACATCAAACTGATTTTTTCAGTTGAATAACGTGATCGCAGATAAAAGTCGTAAGAATAGGTTCTCTCTCGGATGAAAGTTTGTTACAGAATTGTCGTCCTGGGAAACTGATATTGCTTCCAATAATAGAATTAAGATTATCATAGCTAAATAGCTATTGCACTAAATCAATATAGGGATAAGTAAAAACTGACCTATAGCAAGAGTCTACTGATAACATTGTCATATTCAATTTATACAACCACAGACTCGAAACCTGCGAGATAGGGAATTGCAGTAGATACCAAACGGCAAGAGACAGTCACGTAAAAGGACGCAATAAAAAGTTCATTCGATACTAATTCGGAGTTTAGTATAATTGCTGCGAAGTAATAGAACTATACGCAACGGAAAAACAATTCATTTTCTCGTTTTACATTCGTTTTTACGTTTCTTTTGTTCGGAACTTTCGTTACTTAAAATTGAATGCAGGTGTGTTGTGTCGTCGCGGCAAAACAAATTGAGGAAGGGTTCAAGTCTCAATAAAACCACTTTCATCCATCGTAGCGCTTGCGGTTGTTGACAGTCGATATTTGCGTCAATATTGACTCGCTCATCTTTACAAATTAAAAAAAAAGAAAGTATTTTCATGTTCGTTTATATTTCTTTTTCGGCAAGAACCAGTTTAAAAATTTGACGGCATTTGAACCCTCTCATCGACCATTGAGGAATGATCTCTTATCGGATTTGACACCGATTTCCCTGTCGACATTGTGGCATTAAACTCTTATTGTAGAATTGCTTTAGGTTCGTAACATTTCACTCATGTTCTATAAACCGATTTTCTAAGTTTACCAACAACCGCTGCGGATAGGGAATGTTGGCTATTGTACATCAACAGCTCCGATCTGAGAGCTCCCTCGCAGCCCAACTTGCCACTACACCCCTGATTCTCATGTATGTGTTTCAGGAGTGGTTCTCTCGCCAACAGCTGGTGCTCGTCGTTCTCTTCATCAACATCTCACTGGCCATCATGTTCTTCAAGCTCCTGACGTAGTAGTAGAGCGAGCGAGCACGCTGCAGGTTCCTCCGCCGCCGCCGTCACCCCCTAGCGCCGGCGCCGCCTCCGGCATCGGCTGCGGTGGCCACCGCGATGGCGCTCTGGCGAACGCCTCCAGCGAGTCCCGCCCCCGCCCCCACCCCCCCTCGCCTCGCCCGATTGTCCCCATCAACACGCGCTGCGCCACCGCCACCGCCGCCGCCGAGAGAACTCTGCGTCGTCTCTTGTTAAATCACACACCTTGTAAATCTGATGAATATTTTTACACGAAGAGACATTTGTTGTTTGTAAAAATAAGGAAATGTTCGTTCCACGTATGAGCGGAAGTCGGCGTTTCAAAAACGCCCCCACCTCCACACGCCCCAATGAGATCAAGCTGCAAGTTCTACGTATGAGGGCGTTTTACGATTGTAATTATTGTATTGTAACTTTCAACTATTTAATTGTGCGGGTTGTATGATAAGAGGGAAGTTGTTGATTTTTCTGTTTGGACATAATATATTCGCATCGCCAATGAAACATTTTTCGGGATACGTCGCACTGTAATATATCACGCACACGCATCTATCTCCAACAAACAAACACCTTCGATAGGGAGGGAGGTTGGACGGGAGGGCGCGGGGGGAGGGAGGGGGTGATTTGAAGAGGACTGAAGGAAGGGCAAAGGAGCGGTGGAGGAGATAATGGAGAGCAGTGCCTTGCGAAGGAGATGCAGTGGGCGGCGGTGCCTCGTCCCGCCCCTTCGCCCTTTTGCCCGTCACGCGCACAAGCGTCCCACTCCCCCGCCGCTCATGTCCGCGGGGTGTTGCAGCTGCACGTCCTCCCCGCCGCAACAACGCCGTCTTTTTTGCAATTTGTATATCTTTAAAACAAAAGAACTATTGAACTGAATATTCAAATAAGGACTTTTTAATATTTTCCTACCTAGCCAGATGGTTTTGTAGATCTGAGTATGCGTTAGTTTTTACACGAAGTGTGAGAGTCAAGGACCCTAATTAGCTTATTTAGCTTGGAAGGAGTGTTGCCTCCGTTCACGCCGTGTTTCCCCTTCTCTACCTCGCCCCTTTCCCTTCTTCGTCCTCTTCCTTTCTCTGCCTTTGGCTCGCTTTGCTCCTTGTCCTTCTTCTTCCTTCGATTGTCGAGCCGAACAGAGCCCATCCGCCCTGCGATGTGCGCTGGTTTTCGGACTGTTAGAACCCCTGTCTTCTCCTCGAACCCCCGTCCCCTCGACCGCCCCCGCATGCTTTTCCATTCTTTTGCGTGCCTCTCCTCCACGCCCTCGCCGCTTGGCCGGGCGCTTTGCTGCGTGCATTCTTCCCCTCCAAAGCACACTTTTTTAAAACTATAGTCCTGTCAAGGTGCTAAAAATTTCTGAATAAAATGAAAATATAGTACATTTATATGAAGCTTGGTGTGTGAATTTGTTGCTCAGATATTCCTAAGCCAAACCCTCAAAAGACCCCATTTAATTGCCCGTGAGGCGACATTGCCCTCATTGACATACTGACAATATTCTCTTACTTTTAAATTGTTGTTTTTCACTTTAAATTTTTTGCAAAAATTATCAAAAACTCTTTGCAAATTAATATTGTGCTAAATGGATGCAATCGATGAAATTATTCCAGAAATGAATAATCGAACAATGGTAGGGTTAATTGAATGAATACAAAATATAACTATTATCAGGGGTAAATTGAATGTAGTATAAATTACAAGATCGAAACGTATGGCGGTAAAACAAAAGTGATTTACGAGATTTTTACTGAAAACATAAATTGAATGAGAAAACGCCTAACTATTGGCAGCAAACAAAAATTACGAACGGGTATTGTTTATGGATACTGCGAAAGGTTTTGGCAAATGGCAAGTGAAGTCAGAATGTGTATGTGTCGGAAGGGGGGGGTGGCATTGTACACTAAAGTAAACAATTTCCCTGACGTGACGTCAGAAGACGAAACGAATGTAAGTAAGGGGAAGGATGTTTAACCATTTTTACATGAGACGAGGAGGCTGCAAAGAGAAGCTAGATGTGAGAAAGAAGAAATTTGGAAGTAAGTTATGAGATGGAATTACAATGCAGCTGAAAAGCTTTATAACACTAATAACATATTACGACGACTTGTAATGTGTTTCATACGAATATAGGATACACCTATGAAATACTTTCCAGTATCCAAAATATCTGTTAATAGCAATTACAGTGGAGAGCTCAAAATATTTCATTTAATAATATTTCTTGGTCGTTTATTTTGAGAGGATATGCACAAGTGAAGTACGTAGTCTTTGCATTTGAATAAATTTATTTCAAGTATCTGGGAAATAATTTCAAAATCCGATTGATCTCTTTCTCTTCATGCTGATATACTATTAGTACCTTATTACCTCTTTGTCTGGGTTTAACTAATATCTGCGTAATCGTAGATTGATAAAAATTAATTGTTCTGTATGATGTCATACAATGATATATTTTTCTAGAACAATGACTGAATTGACACAAATATGATCGAAGAAACACAACAGCCTTAGCTGAGAGAATCACGAAACTGCTCTCAAGAGGAAACACATGAGAAATTCATAAAATTATTTAGTGTCAAAATTATACAGATCTTTCAACTCATTTCACACATCACTGGTTAGGGAAATTGAAACAAATTGTATGAATCGAAAACTCATTCAGCATATCAGTCTATTTTAAAAGATCAAATTTCGGTTCAATGGTTCTTAAGCTTAACGATACTATATAAACTATAGAGTGCGTCTAACAACACTAAAATCAACTGATCCTTATTCCAGATTTAGAGCTTCCTCAATTCTAAACAAATTGAAACTTTGTGGCCACTTGTGGACTTTTCTTTTAAATAAAATATATTTTTTCTAACAGATAAGGATCGTCGGATTGGGGGAATGATCTTTAAGGGCGTGAGAAACATTTAATTCCAGGAAAATCGACTGGAAGAGGTAGACTAAAAGATATTTTTCGCGCCGCGTACGATGGTCGTGATAAATACATGTGCTGACATATCAAAGACCATAGAATCCAAATTTTATCTTTTATATCTAGTTTTTTGCAGATTGTGTTTTGCTTGATATAATTTGTTTCAGATACTTAGATATTTTGCCTAGTCTTTAATGAACCTGTTCTAGCGAAAATATGTTTTCCAAATGAGTCTAGAATGTACTTCACAAAATAATTTCCAATCGCAAAACAATTGTAGGAAACATATTACGCTTGGGATACTTATTCCCTTTGTTTTCTTGTCTATGACGAGCTTTTTCTTGATTTGTATAATTTAAGTGCCTTTCTTAAATATCAGTGCTGAAAAACACCAGAAAGAGATACACAATGAAGTACTGTTCATAAAAGCTATGTACTCTTTATAACATTGTTTTGTATTTACCAATTTTCATATTATTCTAATCAGATAATACTCTTCAAATGAGTAACTTAGTTTATAAATCTCTGAATTCTGTACTTTAGAACGCAAGTTTAAGTCTTGGTACAAAATTCAAAACAAATGCATTCTGAAAGTAAAAAGTAAAAATAAAAATTAATTTCGAAAATAATATACCTACGGTAAAGGCTTCTACAGTGTGTCATTTTACTTTGAGATCGACACCTGAAATAATGATTCTTAAGTCAAAAGATTATATTATAT
>NNCF01128326.1:439536-452163 GCA_002313205.1 Laupala kohalensis | reverse complement strand
ACATATATATATACATACATACATACATACACGAATTCCAAGGGACTCTTTGTTGAAAAAAAATATTTCGTCTACTTTTACGTATTCCAAATCAAAATAATTGACGATAAAGAATTAAAATAGTTTATTAAGAATTACACGTTTCCTCTCATTTCTGATGCTTGTTTGACGCACATGAATGTGTGTGATGGAATGAAAAGTATTTTGGACTTGAGTTTTATAAATGATTCATTCTGGAAACTGTGTACTATAATGTAAAGGATCATCCATATAATTCGAATAATTTTTTGTGCTTCATACTTCTTGCGATATCGTAATATTTTCCTCGTAGTTTACGTCACTCATATGAACGTGAGAAAAATATAGAAGGAAAGTATCTAGACAATTTTCTTCACCGAAAGGTGTTTATGTTCATGAAATGAAACTGATTTTCTTTGAAGTGATTGATTGAAATGAAATAAAATTGATTTTCTTTCTATTAAGACTGAAGAAATCTACATTATACTAAAAGAAAGGACATAGTCTTCTATATATTGTAAAAGCTGAAGACCTTTGCCAATGTGATCCAATATATCATATCAAATGAAAGGAGGCACAAACTCACTCGTTGCCCGATGCTATCCACGTAAGGGAACTGTTTCATTTTTATGAAAAATTATGAAAACTACACATATACATTTGTTCCCGAACTATCCATTGTAAACTTTATTACTATCAACATGCTACGATAATATCACAGAATATAGAACTCCCAAAGTGTAAATCGATTTTTTTGTAAAAAATTGTAAATCAGTTTTTATGTGTTTCATAAAATAAGGTGTTCTGTTATAAACTTTCAGGTACAGTGAAAAAATGTACTAATTATTATTTTATTTATCAACTTTTAGTGGACTCTTTAAACTATTATTTCTTCTATTATACACAGTACTGTTTCAGATGTAGTATAAAATTTACAATGAGCTTGTAAAGTGAATACATTTACAACACTCCTTTTATCATTACTAAAATACATTGTCAAATTAAATTCAATGTTCGGAAGTTACTTTGCAGAACTTATTTATATATCCTTTTTTTCATAAATTTCATCGCATTTTACAGTCAGTAAAAACTGCCTTTGCAAGAGGTGGTAATGTTTTTTTGTTTTTTTTATAAACTCAACCAACAGAATAGGATTAGATTTAGTTTTACCATTGTTAATCTAATTTCTTGACTAACCTCTGGATAGTCAAATACATAATTTTGAAAAGTCTTTTCCGTGTTAAGGATCATGTTAATGAAGACTTGAAAGTATATTTGTTCGCTGAGTTCTCTAGGGATAATATGCTGCTTACGTGTATGCTATAAGATTATGTATATACTTCATTTATACAAAAGATACAAAACTGTTGAAAATAACGTATGTTTTAAAAAATGATGAAAGTCATTGTATTTTTGTTTTAAAAACTGGTGTAGCAACTCTGGTTTTAAGATATTGCGTAGGAAATAAGTTTAGTGGAAATTCCTAATCCCTAGGTCAGATATAAATTTTTATACTGTAAAGAGAATTTAAAAATCATAAAATATCTATGTCGGATTCGTTAGTCAATGAATAAACGAAACTATATTCTGCAAAATCAAGGGACAGTAATTGTTTCATTAAATGAGAATAAATTTGCACCTTTGAACTGTAAAGGTGTAGTTACGAATAAGCTCTCCGTTGAGTTTTGCTTGTGAAATACAGCTGGTTTCTGACCACACCTCAGTTACAACTCAGAAGCAAGGTAGTTCGCGAATATAAGTTTTAAGCTGATACGGTGTTTCTGCCGATTCTGAGTGGATAAGAATTGAAAATTAATTTTGAAATATACAAATATGAAATTTGTTTCGTATCCATAGTATTAGGGTCGATGATATTTTAAAACTATTTTTAAAGTTTAAGTTGAGGTCACATAGTGGAACGGTATCCTTAGTGCACGGGTGGGAAAGTGAGATGTAAAAATAACGTAAAAATACCTATATTAGGGTCGAGTCCATGGTTTTTGTGTATTCTGCGATGAATAATGAAATTATGTTATATTATGTTTATTATGCAAGGCACCTCTAATGGTGAGGGTTGGAAGAGCGCGACACGAAAAATTATCGAAAAAGGTTTTACGAAAATTCGCCCCTGAGGGAGTGAAATGGTAAATGGTGTTTTCTAAAACCTTTTTCTCAGTTACATCAGTGATAATGAGGGATTAGTACACACCAATACTTTCAAATCTCCACCATTAGGCCCGAAAGTTATTCAATATTCTGATAATTATCAAAGAATTTAAATATTCTTATTTTCTAAAAATTACTTTTCAACAATGGTCTGTACATTCACAATTTTTCTTTTACATTAACATTGTCAATGCGTAAAAAAATAAAATAAATGAAAAGACAAATTCTGGCGAGATGATCTGGCGATACTAGCGATACTAGCGGGGACCGCAGTCAAACAGCTTGATACACTAAAAAATGTGCAGAAAAAGTGGGATTACAGACATCATTCGAGAAAACTGAATTCCTATTTTCAAAGATGGAAATCGCGAGCTTGGAAACAAAATATGGTAAAATCAATAGGGTCCCATACTTTAAATATCTCGGAGAATTCATCGAACCGACAGGACGAGAAAAAATCTCACAGCAAATTCGCCTACAATAAGTAAACAAAGCGTTAGTTAGTCCAAAACCTCTACAACAAAAATTTCGTCAAGATTTCGGAACTACAGTAGAGTCATAAAACCAACAGTCCTTTATGCAAGCGAAACATTGACACTTAACAGAAAATACAAACTTGAAGAAATCACAAAAGAAAAGAGAAAAGTCATTAGAAAAATTTTAGGAGCAAGACACGCTGAAGATGGTTGCAAACTACAATCAATCAAAACAACAGAAAAGTTTTCAAATTTTGTAATTGACTTTAAGAGAAAGCGAATGAAATTCTTTGGTCACCTTAACAGATTACAAGGGGATCAATTGTCTAAAACGATAATAGAATACGTAACCTAACTTTAAAACACCTAAATGAAATGCGAAAGGACATAAAAATTGCAAACATAAGATGAACCGACATTTTAGAAAGAGACAACTTCAGACAAAAAGTGGACAAATGGGAAGTTAAACCAGAGCAACCAAGACAGAAACAGTACATACCAAAGTGGTCGGAAGAACGTAAACAAGCTTTCTCGGAAAGAATGAAAACCTATTCAAACAACAAGAAGAACCCAAAGAAAAGTTGATTGTGTCATTTGCTTAACGTCATCCATTCATTGGGAGAATGCGCTACTACTAATAATAAAAAGACAAATTTAAACATTGTCAATAAAGGTAACCCGAATTTTTATATTTTTCCTTGCTTAATTTTATGACAATATTTTAAAAAAATTAACTTCGATAAAAAAAATTCACTTCAAAAGGTTACATGTTTTATGGACAAAAATCCCACGGCCTTCATAATTGTTAATATGGCTCTGCTTACTCTACTTCGATTCTGGGTGAGGGGCACGAGATGTGATACAGATAATGGTAGTCAAAACGTAGGCCTTAGTTATGCAGACCTGGTACTATTTACGTCCATTTTAAATATCTAGAATAAGTAAATGTTTTATGCGACTTCACGTTGCAAACTGTCCAGTATATGGTCGTACAAAATTTAATTTTTCGTTTACGTTAACAAGGTTTGAAAAATGGGTTCGCTTTCTTGTTTTTCACACACTTTTTTGTTTTAATCCTTTTTGTTTATTGTTTGATTTTCAATATCGTAATTTCGAGAAATCTTTTAAGAACGGTTATTTTTACTTCAAAATTATCGCATCCGTTCTCGTTTGAAATAAAATATAGCTTTTTCTATGCACGGGATCTGGAAATGAACTGTCAACGCATTTTTATTATTACAAGCTTTTATTTAACTTCACCTGTTTGTTAGTATGTTTGGGCTAAATATTGCAACTGAATTTTAAACCAGTTCTCTCAAACCGAACATTACAGGTGTGTGAATTCCATGACAATAGATGTCAATGATTCAATTTTACAAAAATCTACCCCTAACAGGGTGATAAGGGGGTTTGTATTTATAAGTGTATATCGCACCGTAAGTATAGAATGCCTGGAGTTATTTCAACCAACTTGGTACAGATGACTATCTAACAACAAACACTGTTGAGGTAATATAACCCTGGCACCCCTAGGGACGGAGTAGAAAGGGGGTAACAAGTAAAAATTGTAGAATAAAACCTATATTTCATTGGAAATTNATCGCACCGTAAGTATAGAATGCCTGGAGTTATTTCAACCAACTTGGTACAGATGACTATCTAACAACAAACACTGTTGAGGTAATATGCACTGGCACCCCTAGGGACGGAGTAGAAAGGGGGTAACAAGTAAAAATTGTAGAATAAAACCTATATTTCATTGGAAACCATAGTTTTCGGTTCCGTTGAGATGAATAAAGTCGCTTCCAATGCTGCGTAACTTTACAATCATTCTACATGGGCGATACGCCCTTAGGACCCATGGGTCAGGAGGTGGGAATGCGGTGGCAGGTAAAAATAAATAAGAACGACTGAAATATTGAATACATCAGTTTTGTGATCGCAGAAGTGAAGAGTCACTCTCTCAATGCCGCTTAAGTTCGCGGTCACCCCTATGAGGAAATGTACGCCTTTTGGTTAGGGGATGAAATGTAAAAATAATCGAAAATGACTTATATTAGAGTTGAGATCGTAGTTTAGTGTTTTAGAAATTAGTAGTGACATTCCCGAAGACACTGAAGTTCACAATCAACTCGTACTCCTAGGGAAAGTGATGCCATGAAAAAATTATCGAACTTGACAGACCATAATTTGCGAAACAGTCGAGATAGATTTCGGTAAAGACGGGTTTCATAACATTAAGCCTAAATCTATACAGTTTCTGGCTCAATATAGTTACGGTACGGCTGAACGAAGAATGTTGCTTAAGTATTACGCTGAGCGTGTACTCAGCACAAGATGCAGGGCAGCACGATCTTTATCTCTGATAATTATTTCATATTTTTTGTGAAATATTTGTGTATCTTATAAACGCTTATCTCCCGAATTGTTAGGAAAGTACAAATTTCGGCAAGTCTAACCTTTTGAAAACAAATAATTCAAAAATAATATGAAATCATTTTCAGTCATAAAGATAGTAATTACGTTTATTTTTATTAGGATCTACTAATGTGAAATATGTTTAGAGGTACTAGCATTCGGTATTGCATTACCTTAATAAACACCTAAACTTATTTAATTCGATTTAATAAAAGCTAAATAAAAAGCGATTTAATAATGGCTAAAATAAAAGCTTGTCTTTAAAAAGGATTTTTATTTTTTCTTAATTCTAAAATATGAAAACTTCTAAAATAAATAGTGTATGTCACGTTGTATAAACTACTAAGTTTCAACATTTTTTTCCAGAAATTCTGGAAAATATTTCTGATATACAAGATTTGAAAAGTTAAACAATTTGCTATGATTTTCTTTCTCATTTTATTGACAGTATCAAAATTGTAAGTAAATAATTACAAAATATACATAAAATTAATGTTTATTACATAATCCAGTACTTTAAAAACAATATTACAAATAAATTACAAATTACATATTTGATAAAGACATATCCTCGTGTAGTCTTAATTACGGAGCGAAACATTTTTCGATGAACACAACACTAATTATTTCTCAGTTAGGTATTTACCTTTTACAATTCCTTTCTTGTGTTTTGCTTCAAATTTTAGGAATACGAAGGTATAAATTGCATTTTAAGTTTTTCACTGAGTTTCGTGTTTGGATGCATAGAAGACCGAAAAAAATGGATGATGAGCTATCTATTTACAATAGACTTTATATCGAACGAATTCGATGAAATATATTCGATAAAATTGATTGATTTTCTTCGTATAATTTTTTTTTCCTATGTTCTGTTCTTAAACATTCCTTGTAACATATATATGCAGTTGTTTAGTTTAATAAAACTGCGGATCACTATTGTTCAATTTATTCCGCTGTATATTTCTGGAGGCCATTACCTCTTTAATTTCTCCAATCATATTAACTTCTTTAGGATACCACCACAGATTTCAATTCATACAAGCGAATGTATGTATCCGTCGAAACACCTCACATACATTCCATCATCAATGTATGAAATTTTAAACAAACGCCATTTGAAGGTAATATCGCTGGAAACGTATCACTGCTCTTGAGTGCACTCAACGGAGTGGTATTCTGCAATCAATTTCGTAATCTGCAGAGCGAATTTCCAATTTTCCATTCTTCATAAAAAGAAAAACAAATAATCCTTCATTTCTTAATTAAGTGGAACACGAACTTGGAACGGATTTACTTAATGAGTACGTTAACATAAGTTATTTCCAAAAATCAAGAATTTTACCTCAGAAACATTGTACTATTTTTCAGTGCGATTAGTCTCTTATTGTATATCATATATTTCCTGAAATGTACCAAATTTTTAATGTACACTTTTAATTAATTTCGATAATTTTATGGGCATTATTGGCCAGTTAGTCAGATTCTCCTAATAATTATTTTAGCCCATATGTGTAACTCACTGACTGATCTATTAATCAGAATAAAAAAGATACTTCTACTAGTTGTAGAGACATGAAATTTGGTTTTTCTCATAGCCACCGAATAGCAATGAATGACAAAATTCAAAAATTCTAGAATTTTAATTTTAAAGTAATACTATACAGCATCTCGTGGGAACTACAGACAATATACCGTCTCGTGGGAACCGAGCAGGTCGAATTTTCGCTTCCGAGGCATGACGTGGCTGCACTATTACACTAAAATTCTTGTAAACTCTAAACTATTCGTCGAAATTTTACGGTTTAAAGACATTTTTTATCTTTGTTAAATGCACAAAACAGATAATCCATTAAATTTTATGATTATTGATTTTTTCCTTCTTAAATAACACTCTTAATTTAATGTATTTTAACACTTTTATTTTTATAACGTTTTTTCGATAATTTAGGTTAATTTTTGTAGATAGACATATGCTATCGTGGACTTTTTTTGTAGACGAACAATGTTGCCGCTCATAGTTGTCACCTATCTCTAACCGTTTAGGTAAGCAAATATAACTTTTTCCCCGCTAATACGCCAAGGGCTGCGTTTAAGGCATGACACTGCTCTGGCGCTCATGCATCCGACGTTGCTGCTGGCGTCTGACTCACCCAAAGTTCTAGTAGTGGCTGCTGTCTCCGGTTGACGGCAGCGGCGTTCCGAGGTGCTCCATGATTGACGCCATCTGTTCCTCCGAGATGACCAAGGCCGGGGCCGTAGATGGTTGGGGCGAGGAACTGAGTCCCCGAGGAAGATGAAAGAGCGACGCATTGGCGGACGAGATTTCGTCTTCATCCGCCGCGTGGACTCTCCATGTCGACGTTCCGCGAGTTGAAATTTTTTTTAGTATGTCAGCGAGCAGAGGCGAGAACACAGATAAGAGCGAGACGCTCCAAGATGGTGGCAGCAACGCAATCGTAACCTCGGTCACGGGTTGCAGTCAAAAGTGAAACTGGCGCGCAAGTGGTCTTCCGGAAGGTGATAACCGCGTACCGCGAGACCGCGTAAACCGAGGGCAGCCAAGTCTCAAACACTCGACGTCAGTGAACAGAGCCAGATAACGGAGAGCGATCCGCAATCCACGACGGTCAAGCTCGGAATGCCACTAACAATCCACTTCCCAAAGTTGGTAGTAGAGTTCTGTTTAAGCCTCTTCATCCACCCAAGAAGTTTCATTAAGAACCCCCCATGCTGTTAAACTCCTGGGGCAAAAATGTGTTACCACGCTTATATCGTTCCAGTTGACACACTTTGGCAGCTCTGCTACTCATACCTATAGTCATACTCCACTTCTTCGAGGATTCCAACATATATTAGTGCAACAAGTGATGGGCACCCAGGAGAAAGAACGCTGTTATTTAATATCCAAGGAATGGCGGCACTTCATATGGCTGTGATTTTAACCACATTTGAATTTTAAAGTTTTCTATGGAGCCACTGCCTCAAGCGATCTCTCCGAAAATCTGCTGTTTTGTGGATAATTACAATTCTCACATACTGTTAAAATTTCGTAGCAATCCCTTCTCTCATTCGGCTGTAATTAAATTTCTTAACATCTCCCAAGTTGTCAATATTGGTCAGAGAATAACTATTTTACGTTACACCTCCATCATAAGTAAAAGTAATTGTCGCAAATTTCTTCCGCATACTCCTGAAAGGTGCATATGTGCTATAAAATAATAAGTATATAATAGCTGTCATCCACGTATCTGCCAAGAAAAACTGTAAACAATATGCATAAACACCACGCTCTCATGATGTAAACACACCCCATAATTAACTTTCAAATAATTATAACTTCAAAAAATATGCAACGTAATATTTTCAAACTGTGATAATATAGTAAGAAAATCTTTGTTTTAATCGGTTCATAAAAATACAAAAATAAACGACACGAACTATTTTATTTTAAAATATATTTCGGGAATGGCTCTAAGAATTTTCACCAAATTTGGTGTATAAGGGGATCCTATCTAAACAACTATTGCTATTGAATATAGTTAGTATATTTTTTCCCGTCTCTTGAGCTCTCTTCCTCCGTAGTTTAATCCTTTCAGTCGCCATTTTCCCCTTTCAATAAAACCTTTTTAAAATTATTTTCCGTTTTAGACATTTTCCTCGCATAACACTTCGTCACTAAAATTAACACACGAGACATTAACAAGCCGAAACACGAGTTCCTCATTGCTAAATCTGAACAATACTACGGGGATCAAAGACGGGGAAAATTAAAATATTATTCTAGCGGATTTGACCACCGCATTTCCCGTTGAACCTCCTTAACTAACCACCCGCCGGAATCTGGAAAGTGCCATCCACGACATATTTTTGTTAATCCGAAAACTCATATTCGCCACCAACAGCACACCAAGCTGATTAAATCAGCGTTTTTCGATACATCTGGCTTAAAATTTGTTCTTTAATTGAAAAAAAATGTTTTCTTTAATAAATGCATTAAAAATGTTAAACACACGAGGAAAGTATACTCAGGCAGATCATGTTGACAAAAATAAATGACAATATAACTTTCTCGGCGGGGAATCGAACCCGAACCTCACACGTACATATTCGAGACATTGAGACAATAGAAGACAAATTGTTATTATCTATTGTGTTCTACAGGGTAAATATAGCGTGTCATTTCCATAAAATTAGGAATCATTCCTTAAACCTGGACACACATTCACACATAAATCATATATGGGCAACGTAAACTGCGCGGTTACTAAATTCGCAAAATAGTTACGTATGGAATTATCATTCGTTATATTAATGGTTACATAGCAGTGTAACTGATTAAGTAAATCGTGGGTGTAACCCCTTTATGAAAAATATTTTTTAAATTCATTTTGTGAAGATCACGATATGCGTAGTCATTCATCGGTACTATATTTAAAAAAATTTAGATTGATTGAAAATCATATGACCATTTTGTGAGCCATCTGAGCGTAGCTCAGTCTCCCAGATATTTGTATATTACATGCTATTCATAACTGTTCTGATGTTCTGTTTACATTATTTAATTCTAAACAGAAAACGTTTGAAACATGTTTAATACTAGCTACTACTTACTGTTGGGGAATGTAATATCTGCCGTATTATCCAGGTGAATAAATTAGTCTTGTTTACCAGCGTTCTTAATATGGAGCCTGGAGGTTTACAATAACCTTATTTTTAGACAATTGGATGACCTCAGTGGTTATGTAGTTTCTTTTTTATATTTCATTAATAACCTCATTTTTTTAAAATGTCACTTTAAGTTGTCTTCAAAATTAGCATAAAATATAACTCTCAAATTAGAAAAAAGGAACTAAATACCGAGAAATAGAAAACCCAAACAGCTAAATCTTAATGTCTAAAATGGTAATGTCAGTTGTCATGAGGTGTACAGTTCGGATCAAAAAATCTTAATTGATAACAGTGTTTGATGTTTTGATATTGTAGTTTCAGGAATCGTTCTTTTTTTATCTTTCAAATCATGTTCGCTTCGAGTTACTTCCATTTTCAGTCCGCTCCTCAAAGATACACAAGCTGCGTTGTAACATTTTGCGTGGCAGTATCTGGTGTTTTGTAAACAAACCGTGTCACTGCCCCCTAAGTTCTCATCTTTTGAAACATTATGGATTATTTAAATTTGAAAGAAAATAGGAATTCATTAATACGAAGGAAAGATTTTTATATATATCAAGATATATCAAGGGTATAAAAATCGAAAAAAAGGGACTATCAATATAATTACAAATTTCTCTTTAGACAGTCATTAATAGTGAAGAAAATCGCTAGAGTACTTTTAACAGAAAATTTTCCAAAATAAAGACATCTGTTGGTCGCAATTTTATAAGTACCTGAAAAGACGGAAAGGGTATAAAAAAAGTACACCAGCGATTAAAAATAACGGTTAATTCTACGCAGAACCTCAGAATAAGGCCAATGTTTTAACATATATTACTCTCCGGTTTTTGGCATTTCCTCTAGCAACGGCAGTCTAAATTTAACAAATAATTCCCATGTAAATACTTTTGTTCTAAATACCAGGATGCTGCGTCATCGAATTTATAATATTAAGAATAAAAAATCAATCGGTCACGATAAAATTCCAGATGATTTACTTAAACTCGGTGGGTAAGCCATGATTCCGTACCTAGCCAGACTTTTTTATATTACATTAAATAATTCATCATTACCACGCGACTGGAAAAAGGTTATCGTTGTACCAATTCACAAAGGAGGTGAACGGGTATTAGTTAGTAATTATCGACCAATTAGCTTAACTTCCGTGGTATGTAAACAGATGGAACACATCAGTGCAGATTATTTGAAGATTTTTGGGAAAAAAAAATTTTTCTTCTAAATTCCGCACAACATGGTTTTAGATCCGGTTACTCATGTGAAAGTCAACTTATTTCCGTTTGCCAGGACTTAGCTGAATCAGTTGACGAGGGAGGGAGAACTGATGTAATAGTCATTGATCTATCAAAATCGTTTGATTTAGTGCCACATGATCGACTTTTTGCAAAATCGCGAAGTTGGAAATTGATTCGCGTTGTCAAATGGATTAGTGAATTTCGCACACAACAAATTAGAATAGGTAAAGAAATCGCGGTGACGTCGGAAGTACCTCAGGGAAGCGTTTTGGGTCCACTTCTTTTTCTTACATATATTAACGACATATCAGAGCTTATCAATTCGGTAGTGCGCTTATTTACAGATGACTGTATTATATATCAGAATATTAAAGAAGGTAGAGACCGTTATATGTTACTGTGCGACCTAAATGAATTGTAGAAATGGGTTGACACGAATAAAATGAAAATAAACCTCCTGTTTTTTCACTATATTAAAAATAAAACCTGCTCTGACCTATACATTAAATTATCAGATAATTCCTGAAGTTTCAAGTTGTAAATACTTAGGTGTTATAATTTCTCGTGACTTAAATTAGGCAGAACATGTAAAATACACAACAAAAAAAGTTTGGAGAGCGCTGAACTTCGTGATTCGTGTACTTTGAAAAGGGAACTCGAAATCTAAAAGCTTGGCGTACACTTCATTAGTTCGACCTATACTGGAGTACGGAACCGCTTGCTGGGATCCGTATAGGGAGGGTCAGATCAACGAATTAGATCGGATACAAAGAAAGACTGCAAAATTTGTTTGGGACAACACACGTAATATGAATTTAGAGTGGGGCACACTTTCCAATCGAAGGAAGTTCGCGCGTCTTTGTGCCCTCTTTAAAGCCTACATGGGAGAGCACGCATGGAAATCAGTGAACGCTAGGCTCCACCAACCGAATTACATTAATTGCGGCGACCACAAGCGTAAAATAAAATGTAGGAAAAGGAAAACAGATATTGGGAAATACTCCTTTGTGAATAGAACCATTGTAGAATGGAATAACTTACCTACAACAACACTAACTTACCAAAAAGAGTAAAATGTTTCCGAAACCGTCTTCTTGCTTCTTCGAAATTGGAGCACATGTGAAGTGCAGTGTAGTGAGGTGAATAGAGAGACTGAGGGTATAGAAAATGCTCAGAGCGAATAGTAGTGTAGTGTAGTGATGTAAAGGTGAGTGACTGTTCAAAACAATCCTGTTTTGGCGTTATTTTTTTATAGTTAATAATTTCTTTTAATTACATTATAGCAATTACTTTTACGTTAGGGTTATAGGAGTAATGATTTATGTGTGTATATTGAAGCGTGCTTGTACGTATGAGTGTGTGTCTGTATCTGTTTGTAAGAGAAAATATGTTTCTGTTCGTATGTGAATATGGGTCTAATTTAGTTCTATAATTTTTAGATGTAATGTAGTTCTATAATTGTTGTGTATTATTGTATCTAAACATTTTATTCCGTTTGTGTGTGTATTTTATAGATATTTGATCGAAGATTTGTTTTTTAATTTCTTATTATTGTATTATGTATTCGAATTTCGTATCCATATATATTATATATATATATATATATATATATATATATATATATATATATATATATATATATATAT
>NNCF01128326.1:422543-439518 GCA_002313205.1 Laupala kohalensis | reverse complement strand
ATTGCTCACTTGCAGATTTATATATATACCAGGATAGGCATAGTGCGAAATATATTGAAAAAGATCGGAGATTAATGGACTAAATACCGCAAAGAAACCGTAAGAAAGATTATATATACCATATCATATCGATGGTAGTTAGAACATCACCAAAAAAATTGTTTAAAACATAGGAAATTTACAAGATGATTTTTTAAATGATGCTTAAGATTATACATTGAACTGAATGTTAGTAAATATTAAAATTAAGAAAAGAGGAGCAAGAAAAGACATTAAAACAAGAAAATGCGGTATTTTGTGTTAACTGTTTACATTATTCCAAAACTTATGAAATTTTCTTATGATCCTGAAGTGATCTAACGGATTGCCTTTAACGATAAGGAGAACGAGGCCAATTTTAGCTTTCTGTGACCAATAGTTTTGAATCTAATACTGATTAAAACGTGCCATGGCGCACAAAATAGGAGTTATTTGTCACATTTGGAAGTTTATAAAAAAGAAAAGAAGAATCTTAAATTTTTGTGATTTGATACTCGCTTAGGGGGTTGTACAACTCAACCAAAAATTATAACTATCTGATTAGTTAAGATCCAAACCATTAGTTGCTTTGAAAAAGAAGGACCCTGAAGAAATCTGTCGATTCTGACCAGGTGAGCTCGTGCTCACACGAACTCGCAACCTTCTGGATTGCGAACATTCTCCCCTTCGTCTTTGGTTGTCTGCCAGCAAAAGAGTTGAGGCGGAACGTCCAGGTGGCCACCACAATGACTTAAAGATTCTCTGAACCTTCTGAAAGTGCAAACTTAAGTTAAGAGTTGGAAGGTTTTGCTATGAAATAAGAAAAACAACTGGGAAAAGACAAGCATCTTAGCCAAAGTCATTGACAAATCAAGGTTAACAGAAATATATGGTTTAATGTTTTTTTAGGGATAACCTTCTACAAGAAAAGGTATATATACCGAAATAATCTTAAATTACATAAAAGAGAAAGGAAAAGTTCTTTGAAAAGAAAAGGTCATTACTTCTAGCGTAGAAGTATCTCTTTTCTCCTCAACTATAGTACGAGTTGTCGCTGTTTTGCACATTCCTTGAATGAAAAAATACTCTAAATCTCTGGTTTTAGAACCACATAATAAGGCTTCAGAGAACATTTTCTCGACTGTTTTCATTTTGACGCAATATTCGATTTCTACTAAGTCAGAAAAGAGGTGGAAATGGAGCAATAATAGAGACTGTTGAATCAACGAGCTTGGTCATCGTCTATGTGACACTTAACACATCCTGTTGCTGCTGAGAGAAGTTAAATTAAGTCCTGTTATTATTATCTATCGTCTGTTATAATCATCCAAATATTATCAATCATCTATTGTAAGTCGATAATTTTATTCTTTTAATAGCCAGAATATCGAAAGAATGTGATGCATGAAAAATCGAAACTGCTAGTTTCGATTCTAACAAATGTCAAAATTATGAACAAATTAGTAAAGTTTTTGAACACAGCATGTCGATTTCTGGAGCTTTTACCCTATACAGAAAGATGCCATTATGACACAGTGCTGTTTGACTACGAAGAATTGAAAAACTTGGCTGGTGATTATTACTTTGATATTTGGAATTTTTCTGATTAAAAAAGTATTTTCTCTTGTAAAAAATATGATTTTTTGACAATTTTGTATTGATTATTCCAATGATTTATTACAAATTTCAGTTTATTTATTTAGCTATTTTGTTATAAGTCCAAGGCAGACATACTACCAAAAAATTGTACATATTTTAGACATGTACATAATACAGTTATTAAAAGCTGTTGCAATAAATTCTTGCAGACTATACGTTTCCCAGCAGAAATCAGACTACAGTTCAAGGTCTAAGGTTCACAACCAGGACAAAGTGGTCGAAGAGGGAGCAAAGGAATCCTGAAATTTCCCTGGATAGTGGACATTCTTCCATCATTTGGTTCATTCTTGGGATCTCTGCACCACAGTCGGACGCTGGGATGGGAACTTTCACCGATACATACGATCAGCAGTTGTTCCGTGAGCAGCTCGTATTCTATTTTCAGTTTTCCACAGTCGTCGTAGGAGATAGAAACCAGGAAGTCGCTAGCGAGTGACTATGACCAAGTTTCTCTCTTGATGTTGACGTTGGGCTGCCCAGGATTACTTCCACCCTCCAAGTGTAAAAGAGCTATGTTTCACGTTTGCATCTAGTTTAAGAGGAGCAATGAAGGACAGTAGACTGCTTGTTCCCATAACAGCTTCAGGGACAGCATGTACAGGGATCTGATTATATTGCATGATCTCATTGTACTCTTTGGCAAGAACCTGTAGTCTTTTTGTGGCCGGAGAGACAATATTTCTCAGAATGGGAAGCGAAATTTATTGTTTATGTAGAAAGAAACGATCCTATATTTTATTGGTGTTGGGCCTTAATCTACATTGGCGAAAATCTTTACCAAGGTGTTATGCAAGTTTAATTTTAGTGTCCTACACTAACCTGTGTTGAGGTGCGTGAAATCAAGTGCTATTATGTTAGTTTTTTTAAGCAGGCATTTGATAAAATGGTTGAAACCAATCATTATAGCAGTGGGAAAGAATTGTAAATTACGACGGATTATAATATGCATTGTGGCAATGAGATGATAGTGATGTTTGGAAGAAATGAGTGGAAACACGTCTCCGCGCGATAGTAGTGATACCAGCGAGTATACCACCACCAAAGATGATGAAGAAAACGTAGTCGAAAGAACGAGAAAATACAGAAAACTGGGACAGGCTATCGGAAAGAGCAAGCAATGTACGAAAAAACAATTACATGAGAACATGCTTGAAATTTTCGAGGGACAGAAATTTATATCAGGAAAGATCCATCAACAGATCCGTGACGATGCGAAAGATTCATAGAAATTCGTGCTTAATATAAAAAAGAAAATGAGTTCCTGCATACTCATGTGGAAGAATCAGAAGCATTAAATTATACCAAGTTACATGGTTACTTCGGGGAAAAATGGGAAGGAATCAATCTGAGAGTTATTGACCAAAGGTCGTTTGATAGAATAGACGAAAGAGTGACTAATGTAATGATTGACAGAAGGAACATAATGTCAATGTACGTGGAATGCAAACAAGGTGTGGGAGGAGAAAATGGAGAAGAGATTGCAGGATATAGGGGATAAATTGCAAAACCAAGGACCAGAAATACAAATGAAGGCTGTAGATAAAACATTAATGGAAGTTGTAAAAGGAATGGGACAAGAGATACTACAAACATTTGCAAGTAGACAATATAGCAAATGTAGTAAGGGTGTACAGTCGTACTTGGAAATTTTGAAGACACCAAAACAGAAGGAACAGAGAGAGAACGTCCTAATAGTAGCAACAACAGTGGAAACAGAAGGTGTTCGGGGACAAACAGTAAGAGACGCGATTCGGGAAATTGACAAGTTAGAAAACATTTTAGGACATGAAGAATTTGTGAGTGTTCAGAGGTCGCGGCTAAGGAAACGATGACTACATAAACCTAGGAGTGAAATCAATGATGATGATCTATTGCAGAAAATGTATTACCGGAATTTTGAGGATGTAGGAGAGAAAAAGTGGTCCCAGGGGGAGTGAAGTGAAGCCAACAACTTCTCCCCTGTTACCAACCTCACCATTCCGTGGTGTACCCTACCGCAAACGAGGCTCTGGTGTCCGAGTATGGGCGGGATAACCTTAACATCTGTCGTGGGAGGAAATGCTCCCACATCGCCAGAATGGCAAAAGGCGGTCTGGAGTCTGAAGACAGTTGCCCTGTCTCCAGACTAGGAATCTTGGAGCTAACTCATGGAAACCCAAAATTATACTTATTTTCAAAGAGTCAAATAGAAAGAGCCGGACTGATCTGTTGACGAATATTGGCAAAGGAAAAGGTATACGATTTGGCCAGTGGAACGTTGTATCAGGTTGGTAGACTAGCTCATTTGTCAAAAGAAATGGAAAACTATCTGGAGCTTCTTGGTGTAAACGAAGTTCTATGGAATCAATACGGAGAAATTAGAACTAGGAAAGGACAACAATTCCTGTATTCCGGTATGACAAGAGCAGACGAAATTCACCAAGCTAGAGTTGGAGTACTACTTAGTAAAAGCTACAATGAGGCACTTCTAAGCTGGTCCCCTGTATTGGAGCGTATAATTCCTGATGGAATATGGAAAAAGAAGAAGGAGGAGAGAAAGAAGAGTCTTTAATGCAGGCAAAGGTACTTGCAACACAGGAAAAGAACATATCTCGTGAACAGATTGTAACGATGAGTAAAGAATACCATAAAGTTTTGCTGCTGAAAGGTCGCTTATATTTGGATATGGATGCTACAAGTGCGACCGACATAACCACAGGGAAGATAACTGTAGGGGCAATACGTGGTCACTGTTCCGAAATAAACATAGGTATGAAAATTGTATATTTAAATAGAAAGGAGCTGTCTGTGTCAAGAGAAAGGGTCTGTCAAGGGGTACCGAGTGAACTATATGAGCAGTCCAGAATATAAGAGAAAACAAAAGATATTAATAAGTACAACATGTTATTGGTATTAGAATCTATCAGAAGATGTACGAAGATCATAACTAAATTTTCAAAACAAACAACGAAAGACGTACGACCTAAAACGGACGAATAGTTTATATTTTATGATTTAAAGCTCACAACATTTCGGCTTTACGTAGAAGTCGAAACGTTGTGAGCTTTAAATAAAAAAAAATATAAACTATTCGTCCGTCTTTGATTGTTAATTTACTATGATTATATAATGAACGTTAATTGTAGTAAAGATTAATAACTTCTGCCAGGAAAAATATGATGTATATAGATACAAATGTGATACATGTCGCGTGCATTCCGGAATATTATCTAATGTAAGGAAAATCCTTTCTTTACAGAGTAAACACTCGAATAATAGGAGAGGAGCAAGGATGGGCGACGGTGATGTTTATGAATAACGATATAGAAATTATAGTTATGAAGGAATTTTGTTCGATTTACTTGATTACATGTAATATAAGAAATGAAGGTGAAGACTTTGCGGTTTTGAGTGGATACCTAGGAGGAAAGGAGAGATGTATGTACATCTGAGGTTAAAATTATGAAGAAAGTAATTTAGCGATGTAGAAAAGAAAAAATGATAGCATGCATTGATGGTAATGTCAGGCTGGTCTTGTGAGGTAATACATTAACAAACGGAAATGAAAAATTGATAGAACTAATATTTCAATATGGATTGTACAGAATATGTATGGTGAATGTATTTTAATGGGGAAAGGCAAATCCATTATAGGAATGAGCTTAACGATGAAAACTCGGATGGACAGAATACGTGATTAAAAAATAGTTACCGGGATAACGTCCGATCATAAGAAAATTCTTGTGGACATGAGAATGATGTCAATAGAAATAGCAAATTATTTTCAGCAGAATTTAAAAAGAATAAATAGGGAATGATATAAAAAATAGCAACAAATATTTTGGATGAGTGTGAGTAGATGCAGATACACATGAAAGAGTGGACAATATTCAGATAACATTGTTGAAGGTTGCTTATGAATGTGCCCAAAGGAAGAAAACAAAACCGTGCCAGAGACTAATATGATTGCAAGCAGAGCGAACCGATTTGTAGAAGAAATGCAAAGCACAGAGGAAGATGCAGAAAGCGGGGAGAAACAGGATACATACAGACGTTGCAGTAGGAGAATTCATAAAAGAGTTACGAGAGTATAGAAAAAGAATGAAGATAGAAACGTTGGAGGCATGTTTCACCGAATGTGGGAAGTAACGTCAGGGGATAGGCACTATGCCATGGGCCGCCCTATCCGTATAAAGCGATAATATTGCACAGCGGAGGTAAGGTATTACAGCATTTAAGGATATGTGGTGATCCATATCTATACGTCACTTTATTGTCCGAGAACGGATTAAGTAGAAGCAAGTGTGGAATACACTACGTGAAGATGATGGAGAGACAAATGGCTGGTTACACGCAGGTTATGTTGTTGGAGACAGTGCCAAGAAATGAAGTGAGTCATTTGTGGCGAAGGATGGAGGTATGTAAGGACATATTGAAAGAAATAATTTAACAATAAATAAAAATGCAATAAAGGGACAACGAAAAGGGAAGAGTCCAGGTTTTGTTCAGGTGCCAAATGAAATGTAAAAAAAAGGAGTTATTCCGTCATCAAAAACAAGGTATGCAAATTATTCAATGACCGTTTGGAACAATAGCACTCTCCAAAACAATGGAAAATAGCAAAATTATGTTTATGAAAGGAAAAATAAAAAGAGCGATTATCCAAACTCATATCGCCCAGTAAGTCGATTTTTTTTCTGCAGGGGAAAAAATGTTTTACGCACGGAGTGTGGGACTCCCTCTGAAGGTCTACCCACTAAAAAACCCCTCTTCTTGTGCCTAAACTTCTCTCCACGGAACCGTCGCGAGACATAACTTCGTGACCAGTAAGTCTATTGGCGTGTTTTGGAAAATTGCTTGAAAAATTTATTGAACAAAGAGTTAACAAACGTAATAAAAAATAATCGGGAATTTCCTGAAGACACGCAATTTGGGTTTATGAAGAGGAAATCAACGCAAGATGTCTTAAAGAATGGATCCCAGTGATTGATGAAAGAACCACCAAATGGGGAATGACATTTTTATCGGTATGTATGTAATCGTGTAAGCATTGCTTTTGGGGTAGAGGAATTGTTACAGCATTTGCTGCTTCGGGGACTCTGCGTTGATGCTCCTCTGTGCCCTGGTCATTTCATACGACCACCGCCTGTTCTCAGACGGGGATGACAAGAATGACATGCGAATGAGATGAAATTATGATGAATGAATGTTGTAGTGGAATGAATGACAGGGGGAACGGGAGTGCCCCGAGAAAACCTGCTGCGAACCCGCTTCATCCACCACCGCGAATTCTACTTGCATCAGACAGAGGTAGAAGGCAAGTACGCTAGGCACTATGCCATGGGCCGCCCTATCCGTATAAAGCGATAATATTGCACAGCGGAGGTAAGGTATTACAGCATTTAAGGATATGTGGTGATCCATATCTATACAACTTCTTCGATGACAACTTTGCGATAAATACATCATACTTGGAATTAGGATCGAAGAAAATATATTGGATCCAATATTTAATTTCAATGATATTGGAATATACCGGTACGCCATATACTTTTTTAGTGTATAAATCATCTATAATAAGCAATGTATCGACAACAAATGACTAGCATGAATCATTCACGGATTTTAATGGAGAAAATACACATAAGCATGTAAAAACATAAAAATTATTATAAATAAATTTAATAAATAAATTTATTGTCAAAAAACAGTACAAACTGCGTATGACCACGTGGAGGGGAAAAAAACTAATTTTCTCTCCGGAAGCAAGCAAGGGACCATCCCATCAATTCCGATCAAGGGCCCTAAGGCAGAGGCGGATTCAAAAAATTCAGCAAAAATTCCTAGATAAGATAAAAAGTTAGCTGCGAGTTATAATACTAATAGAATGTCAATATTACTATTATGAGTTTTGAATTTTTTAACTCCAAATATCCAATTATTACATGTGCAGTGTTTTACTAAAAGTTGATTGTTGACTGAACAAAATACAATATTTCAATGATTTTTGACCCACCCGAAGGCTTATGAAATCCTCTAAATTTTGTATGTGTAGCAATTTTTCCGACAGATCAAATTATATAAAACGATGACTTTTTTCTTAAAAAATGATATTTTTAAAGTTTTTTAATATTTAAGGTGATTTTAACTGCCGTCGTAGCTTTGAAAATAATCTAAAAAATATGGAAATGATTCCTATGTTGCTTACAAATAACGTTTGTTACTTAAAATCGAGATACAATTTGATTTTCCGCGTTAAAAAATTCTTTATTAAAGGCATGTCAAAAAACATTTTAGAGATTGTGTCTCAGTTTGGCGAATTGGCGACCCAAAAACCAAGCCAAACATGATAAATTAAAAGACGTTTCTATGTTGCTCATTGTTCAATGAGCAACATAGAAACTTCTTCTAATTTATCATTCTTTGATAATGTTGCTAACGCTCCACAATTACCAAGGAAGCCAAACATGTTTTTATACACATAGAGTAAGGCCATAACATTGGTTTAGTCGGCACCCATGGGGGCCACCACACCTACCTCACCCCGCTACACTTTTTATCCTTTCCTTTGATAATCAGTAAATTTAATTTATTGGAATAATTTTTATTGGAAACAAGTTATGTGAAGAAACCTGGGCAAGGTTCATAGTCTTGTTCGATTATACGCATGCGCGAACAACGTCACCCACGTCACAACCGTCACAGTTGATACAGTAATAACGTGGATAGGGGGAAGAGATTATCGTTCTTGACTTGTCTCTCCTGAGTCTTAGTTTTTAAAAGTTTCATAAATTTAATTTTGTGTTTTGATTGAGATTATCCGTTCATTTATCATTTCGCCCAGTATGTATTTTGAGAAATTTTAGGATTATCGTCCTCCTCGCTGGCACGATACTATGTGGTATCAGTTCTGATATATTGAGTATCAGATAGCGAAAATAGTTCATGTTTGTATGAAACACTTTATGTCGTGTAACAGAAGTTGAATGAATTGCTTGCGAAGTTCGAAGATGCTTTGGCTCAATTTGATATTTTTCATTCGCTTTGGAGTATGAGAATAAATTTTCTGTAACATATTCCTCGGTATCCTATCTTGTTCAAGCACTATTAGGTCTCAGAACTATAGCTCCTACCGTTTTAAAGAGTGGATGGTGGAGTAAACTTTATCACATGTTTCGTCTATTTCGGTTTGTCAACATAGTGAGCTTTCAATATAAATTCCTAATTTTTCACGTGACTGCACCAAGCGAGAGAAGTTTTGTTAACCGATATATCAATTTGTGCAATTTGAAAGTTTACTGAGGGTTTTCTTTGAACCAATCAATAAGCATTGCGATTTAGCATTAAGTGTTCATGGGAATAAAGTTAAAAAATTAAGTTTTGAGAAAATCCTTTTTTTCTTTTTTAAAGTAAATAATTTAATTTTGAACAAAAATACTCCACATAGTTTGATGTTTCTTAAATCAGAAACTTATGTGAATTATGTGCTTTACATTTTTAAATATTAATTCATATTTCCAATAGACGTGGAATTTACAATTTGTTGCAAGTATATGTTACGAGCTGTTCAAACTCGCAACCTCACTATAGTGATATCGGATTGAGGTCGAAAGTATACATGATCACATCTATGAAGATTTTCTGTGATGCCAATTATTGTAACAATATTGGATTTATTTTAATCTGACAACACAATTACGTAAAAACGTACAAAGTTATTTCGAAAGCAAATTAAAAAAATTATTGCATAGCGTAAAGTGTAGGAAATCATTGTTTTGAGTCCAATACAAATGTTTCAGACTTATTTCCTGGACATCAACTTTATACGCTGCGTAAAAAAAACAATAAAAATGAATTGATGTAATTAATTTCGAAATAACTTTCGTGCATGGTGAGCACGAGTTCCGGGAATCGTATCCCACCCCAGAAGGATTTTGTTTATTAACTTTTTGTCGACAATATGTTGTTGCTGATTATACATTCATCCTCTTTTAACATTTTTTCAATTAATAAAGAGTTGGTAACTAAAATGCGAACAAAACTGCTAAGTTTGCTACTAAACTGCCTGAAGAGTTTTCTTTCAGTTCCATCTCAAATTTCGTTTAATCATTATGAACTTTGTAGCAGAATTCAAAGCTACAAATGAGAGTTCAATATTAGTTAAGAATCCGAAAACTTAGATTGGCCAGCAACAGCCCATCGAGCTGATTGAACCGGGTTTTTTCGAGACAGCTGACACAAAATTGTTCTTTAATTGGGGATGTACTCGTACATTTGAGTAGTGAAGTGAAATGCTTAGCCGTTTCCTATGTCAGGCTATTAATCAAGCTAACACCCGGACGGAGTCCTCGGATGATTATAACGTTAAGAATTTCTTTCAACTGTATAAGAAAATTAAAACATTTACATTGCCAAGTAATTTTGAGTTGATCCCATTTGATGTAAGTAGTCAGTTCACTAATATACACTTGGCCTTGGCAGTTGAGGTGATTCAAGTGAAATGGGATAATATCAAGCTTCATACCAATAAGTGTCAAAATGAGTTTATGGAATTATTCAATGTATGTCGCAAAGGTGTGTTTTTAAGTTTTTTTATGCTGACATTCCAGAGGTAGGTAATCCTGAATTTTAAAAAGCTATTCACACTCTGAAAATTCTGCGAGAATTGGTGCAGAGAAAAATGATTAAAAATGGGGATTCATGAAATATCCACTCAACTTTCCAATAATACGCTTCAATATTAGTTAAAAACATGTGTATTGTGAACATTGTAACAATGAATTTACACAGAGTTGGAAAGTACTACCTTTCTTGCGATCGTATTTCTCGCTATATTTCAAAAACATTACATCGTACGAAAATGGTGTTTGGCAATGTGAACGCAGATTTTCAATTATCATGTTTATATTGACTTTTTTAAATCAATATTTAGAGACCGGATGTGGAGCGCGGTAGTAAATAATGTCGAAATGTATTCTTCAGAAATGGTTCTATCTTCCAAATGTATTCAAATCAAATTCTCAAGTTTTGTTGGAATATGTTGATTCTTTTTTGTGTAATAGAATAAACAAAAATCGATCACATACTGTTATCGTTAAGACCTGAAAGATCTGCATTTCTTTTTCGGGCGTTTATTATGCTTTCCTTATACCTACGTATAATTGGGAAGTAAGAACCTGAAGAATAAGTTATTACTAATCAGAGGTAGAATACCTTCCTTCAACTGAAGACTATCATCGCTGTCATAGGGACGGGGAATACTCTCTCACGGAAGTCACCAAGCAGTCAACGCCTATTATCTCAAAAATAAATATGTATGTCCAATGAATAGGGTATATTTTGTAGGGTACATTACTATGAATAGATCATTTTCAGTTGTTTACGATTGTGTGAATAAAAGAGGCAAGCACATTTTAAGACAGATGGTTAGTATTTTCTATTCACTCTCTGTATGGGTTCTATCTCGTAAAGAGTGTGTGTCAAACGTAAGAATTGTTCCTTAAACCCTGATACAAAAAATCTTATATGGGCAACGTTAACTGCGCAGTTACCAATTTAGTAAAATCGTTGCGTATTTATTTAATTCCATTTCATTTTATGCTTTTTGGCGAGATTTACGCCATGACGCCTGCTCTTCCACCCAACCGTTGGACTTGGATAAGGGAATTGGGAAGGAGAGACACTAGGGAACCGACATTTGTCTGGAGGTGAGGGAAAATCCAGCTGAAAACCTCACCTAGTTCGGCCGAGCATGGTCTGAACCCACGCTCTAGTGCTCAGCGGAATCGTGGAAGCGAAGTCTATCGCTGTTGCTATGGAATTATCGTTCGTTATATTCATGGTAAACTCCGCCTGCAGTGCTTTGGGGGTGGATCGAGTAGCCTCCCAGTGCTGTTACCGGTCCCAAGCCCGGATGAAGGAGCAGGGTTAGGGTGTCAGGTCAGCGACCTACCTCCTGTGAAAAAACCCACTGCTAAAAATCCCGACAATCTACCTCAGAAAAAGGGTAAAGGATAGACAATGAATCATGGTAAGAACTAGGGTTACGAATATTGATGACTTACGTAGAATGAAAGTGGATTGGAGAAAGAAGGTCAAAGATAGGAACGTGTGGAAGTAGATCGTTGAGAAGGCCAAAACTCTCCCAACAGAGTTGTAGAGTCTGATGAAGAAGAAGATATTCATAGTTACGCAGCAGTGTAACATCGAGCAAGTAAACCAACGTTTGAACCCCTTTACAAAAAAAAATTTTTTTGAATTCATTTTGTCAAGATCAGGATGTGCATGGTCGTAGGTCGAGAATATACCTATATTAAATTTTTTTTTACGACAGATTGAAAATCATGTGAGACCACTTTGTGAGTCATCTGAGCGAAGCTCGGTCACGCAGATATTTTAATATAATAAGTATGAGGAAAAAAATTGTGAGAATGTTATCAAAAGCAAGACACTACCGTTCTCTTTTTAATACAAAATTCAATATGTGTTTTCTTTCACTTCTATTCCCTTGTCTTGAATAGATCAGAGATGGAGGATGAAATAATGACTCTTGTTTTGGCAGGGGAATTTCAATGGTGCCGGATGCCCTCGAGGCGGGTGATACATGAATGACATAAGGGTGAATATTTATGAGCGAATGTTGTGGTGGAATGAAAGGCAGGAAAAACGGAAGTTAATTCAAAATCAAATAGTTGACTGCAATTTTTTTAGTGTTTCTATTTATAATTACTCAAACACCTCTACATGCTATTAATCTGTATGTAGCATTAACATGAAATTAAGCATTATATACCATAGTTCTAAATTTATAAAATCTAAATGGAATATATTTTCTATTGGAAAGATCTCAATAAACT
This sequence comes from Laupala kohalensis, assembly GCA_002313205.1. NCBI lineage: Eukaryota > Metazoa > Arthropoda > Insecta > Orthoptera > Trigonidiidae > Laupala > Laupala kohalensis. The sequence goes on along the minus strand of NNCF01128326.1, from coordinate 427,006 downwards.
ACCCACTTTCACAATTAAAGCTTCAAAAATGTTCATCCTTAAAAAATACCACAAATAACTGAGTAACTTGATCTTCTTATTTCTCTAGTAAAAGTTATGCAAAAAATAAAACAACAAATAAGAAAATAGTATTTCTATGTCAAAACTTTTATAATATAAACCAAAGCTCTCAGGTCCAAAATATGAATAGCTATGATTCTGAGACTTACATTAAAAAATAAAGATATTTTATCAAATACCGGCTGAAAAATACATTGTAAAATACTACTTGTTACGGAGAAAATTCAAGTTCACCAATTAAATAGGATAGGTTCTCACGACCACCCTTTCATATGGTTAGTTCTAACGCAATAATTCCATTTATCCACAATAGTTCGAAGTATGACCTCACAATACATCAAAAGATAATATTTATAAATTTACTNGACGGATACCACGTCTGTCACACGGCCTTTAATAGCCGTAGATTCATATTTTTATTGCTTACTTTGTTTTAACTTGTTTTAACTATTTGTTCCTGTGTTAACTGCTTACCTAATTTCAAGCTTATTCATTCACCATGAATAAAAGCTAGGCAACGCAAATAAAAAGCATTCTGAGATCGAGCACCATTTATTTATTTGGCTGAACGAAAGGGAATATTTGAACGGAGTCGCCTCAAATATTCGCCTCGCGGGACGCCTCAAAACTTTCAAATGTAATTGTAGATCTAAATTCAATATTATTAGAGATGGGAATCTTGTCAATATTTTCGACTTAATTTTATATAAAAAGTTTCAGCCACATCTGAGGAAATGCTATTTTTTTCAATCGAGAGTTACAATTTTGATAATCCACTGTATTATTAACAATTAACTATCCAGTATCACAATGTCACATAGTGAATCAGGAACATATACACTGTTATCATCAACACAAACACAACTTACATTAAAAAGACAACATACTTGATGTAATACAAGTTGAGCTGTGTCCTTTGGCTTATTTTATTAATTTATAGTTCATGCGTTAGAAGAAATCTGGGAACGCACACATAAAATACTTAATCCAATAACTATTTCAATGAAACTAATGTCATTTTCACTCCAAATAAATAAGTTTGTGAAAAGGAAATTCATACACCAAACTGAACTAATTTTCGGAACGACAAAACCAAATATTCTCTCACAATTAATTCTAAATAAAATATTATCACTGATGACATAGTCGTTACACAATACAGTCTGTAAACAAAAATTCAAAGATAGATTATGGCAGTATTATACACATTAGTATTACTATTTATATTTGAGTTGTCTAGAATCAAAACACGACTCCTTTGACAAAATATTTCAGGAAACAGAAGACACTGAATTAGTCCTCTGTNTAATTGCTATCAACTCACACGAGTCCAGACGTCTCGCCTGCGCTCGTCGACTTGAATTAATTGCGAAGTAATTCTGCCGCTCAAAAGCCACTTTTGATGATTCTCTACTTCCAATTACATTCTGAACTAATCGCTGCAAGCAAACCTCATCTCGCCGAAATATTCTGAGCCCGACGAGATTTCCCGGCACGGCACTTCCCACGACTTGGAGCCCGCCGAAGAACCAAGCATTCACGGGACGCGAGGACGCTTACTCAAGTTAACCGGACCAGCCACGATTGGAATCCTACTTCCTGAGGAGATTTCTACGCTACTCGGCCTTTCCAGAGGGTCCAAGGTCCACGCTACAAGTTACGCACCAAAAAGCAAGTCTGACGGATACCACGTCTGTCACACGGCCTTTAATAGCCGTAGATTCATATTTTTATTGCTTACTTTGTTTTAACTTGTTTTAACTATTTGTTCCTGTGTTAACTGCTTACCTAATTTCAAGCTTATTCATTCACCATGAATAAAAGCTAGGCAACGCAAATAAAAAGCATTCTGAGATCGAGCACCATTTATTTATTTGGCTGAACGAAAGGGAATATTTGAACGGAGTCGCCTCAAATATTCGCCTCGCGGGACGCCTCAAAACTTTCAAATGTAATTGTAGATCTAAATTCAATATTATTAGAGATGGGAATCTTGTCAATATTTTCGACTTAATTTTATATAAAAAGTTTCAGCCACATCTGAGGAAATGCTATTTTTTTCAATCGAGAGTTACAATTTTGATAATCCACTGTATTATTAACAATTAACTATCCAGTATCACAATGTCACATAGTGAATCAGGAACATATACACTGTTATCATCAACACAAACACAACTTACATTAAAAAGACAACATACTTGATGTAATACAAGTTGAGCTGTGTCCTTTGGCTTATTTTATTAATTTATAGTTCATGCGTTAGAAGAAATCTCGGAACGCACACATAAAATACTTAATCCAATAACTATTTCAATGAAACTAATGTCATTTTCACTCCAAATAAATAAGTTTGTGAAAAGGAAATTCATACACCTAACTGAACTAATTTTCGGAACGACAAATCCAAATATTCTCTCACAATTAATTCTAAATAAAATATTATCACTGATGACATAGTCGTTACACAATACAGTCTGTAAACAAAAATTCAAAGATAGATTATGGCAGTATTATACACATTAGTATTACTATTTATATTTGAGTTGTCAAGAATCAAAACACGACTCCTTTGACAAAATATTTCAGGAAACAGAAGACACTGAATTAGTCCTCTGTTTATGAAAATAGAAATGTTTTTCTTTGCAAGCTTTATGTGATGAAGTGTTTACCAAAAGTATCTAAGTTCTTGCTGTTTTATTACCTTTAAAATATTGTAAATTAGCTTTTATTTTGGATGTGTTTATTTTGGTATCTTGATGCTTATTTTGGTAACTTGATGTATCTTATTTTGAAAATAGTATGTTGATGTGTCCCCTTGTCTTGTTTTGAAACCACTCATTCACTTCAGTATTTAAGAACAGCGTGATGCATCTCATTACGAATATTGTCGTTTCCCCTTGCATAAAAGTCATTTACAAGTTGTAAAATCAGCTGGAATCTCAATATGACCAAAATAGTGATATTGCACACTATTTTCAACACAGCACATCTTGTAAACAATTCAGACACAAATCAATATTTACTTATTTATTTATCTATCAATATGTTGTAGTAATGTTATTCTCGTCACTACTAACAAATGAAATGTTATAAATTTCACTGACTAGTGTAATCTACACATAAATAACGACAATGAAACCTAATCTCACATGCTACGTTGAGGAACGCGGTCTGTTCTCTGCCCAAACCAGCTATGATCACATTTGCTAATCGATTCACCAATAGGAAATCGAAATGAGGACTGGAAAAAAATTGATGAACAATTCTGGAATTTTCAAGAGAAAAATCATTCATTTAACCTCAAAAATAGGTATAAAAATGATAATAGTAGAGGGAAAGTAGGATAGTAGAGGGAAATTAAACATAAAAAAGGCAAGTTATGATGTAATCGGTAAGTAGGATTTTTTTAAATTTTTCATTACATATGTTAAGATGAAGTCAAAACAAATATTTTTGCAAAATCGGACTGGAGCTTTGCGAGAAAATTGCATAAATGTGCATTTTTAGTGCATCGCTACACTGTTTTTTTAACATCTCCGGTTCTAATGGTCGTAGAAAAAAAATACAAAATACTCGTCAATAAATAAACTATCGAACTGATGCGGTATAAATACTTTAAAAATTAATCCTAACCTCAAAAAATAAAAATGTATGACATTTCGTTTATTTTTCATTAATAATTCAATAAATAACGAAACAATCTGCATGAAAATTTCATGAAAATGTGAGAAAACGTGTATGTTGACGTTATAAACACGTGGTTAAAATTTCATAAAGAAATTTGTATTTTTTCGGCCACAATCGGCATTTTTCGAAAAAAATTCAAATTGACACCATTTTATGCAAAATCATCGTAGGGCAATTTTTTTTAATTTTGCCACAGTTGGCATTTTTATGTACTTTCTTGTGAGCACACGCACGAATGTGTTACTTTATTAAAATGCCCANGACAGCCAAGACAACCCCCTGATAGCCGAGATCTGGAGGAGAGCCCTCCCAGTGCAAATAAGAACTATATTAGCTGGAGGGTGCGCGAGTGACATCTCCGAACAGGCTACTTTCGCAGATAATATCGCCATAGTTTTAAACCCAACTAGTTCCGTGGCGGCTGCCCGCGAGACTGCGTCACCCGCAGACCCGCGGATGGATTATGTGTTGCAAACGCTGACGTCGCTTACCAGGCAGCTAGCTGAATTAAAATTGAATCAGTGCACGAATTGTAGCTCACAGCGTAGTCAATCGCCATATCGCGGTAACCAGCGCAACTCTTCGCCTCACCGAGCTCGTTCACGCTCTCAATCGAATTCAAATGACGGTATTTGTTGGTACCACTCACAGTTCGGCATGAATGCACGCAGATGCGTCGCACCATGCGATTTTCAACCCAAGCACGCGGTAAA
>NNCF01128326.1:387383-418248 GCA_002313205.1 Laupala kohalensis | reverse complement strand
AATTTTGCCACAGTTGGCATTTTTATGTACTTTCTTGTGAGCACACGCACGAATGTGTTACTTTATTAAAATGCCCATTTTAGAACTTTGGAAATTTTTGAATTTTCACTTTTTTGCCATTTTTTTATCTTTTTGCCATAAAACACATTTTATTGGCACACTTTTTAATAAAATATGTTTTGAAGCAATATTTTATGAAAGGAATATATTTTAACTACTACATTAGGTCGGTATAATGCAAAAAATTATGGCAAAAAATATAGTGTTAAAAATGCTACCTGCCATTGTACATGGTTGCTAGACGTGCTAGCGCACGCCTCGATGTATTTATTTCATAAAATTTGCGTTATTTAATAAAACCTAATACAAAAACATTAGCAACCAATTCTGAGTCCAATTATTTTTTGTGAAGACTGTTACATTATGACGATGTCACCAATCTCGAGTCAAAATGTGGTGTATTAATATAACACACCATCTACATTAATACGTAAATGTCCCCTAGACATTCGATCCTTTTCAGCGTAATTGAATGGAGCAAATCACACAAATGACGTATCGTACTTTGGAACATTAAAAGATATGTCTACTATTTCCATTCACCTTTTTCTACCCGAGATAACAGCATTTTAAATTTAAATTAAGAAAAGTCATTTCTTGACTCATTTATTTGAAATCGATGTATTTTAACTTCTTGATTACCGACAAATAAGACTGATAAGTAATAAACAATATTCGTAGAGAATTGCGACGTGATGCTCCATTGTGTATTATGATATACTATTCATAACTGTACTGATGTTCTGTTTACATTGTTCATGCTAAACATGAAACTGAGTGAAACTTGCCTACAAATAGATGATATGGGGGAAATTAGTATCTGTCGTATTATTCAGGAAAATATAATAATAATAATAATATTGTCTTTATTTGGTGGTGAATTTAAGGCATACGCCTTCTCTTACTCTTAACCAAATAGGTACATACATTATGAAATTAAAATACAAACATTGGAAACACACAAAAGAAAGGAAAATACACATTGAGACAAAGAGAAAGTTTTGAAATTTTAGAAAATAGAGAGAAAATATTTAAAAAAGAAAAGAGCATATCATTATGAAACACAAGAGGCTACGCGAGGGCATTTTTTGCCAAACATACAGCGAGTTTGTTACCCAAGTTTAATCCATATCTTGGCAGTTCCTCGTGCGAAGGAACGGGAATGTTTGTCGGGCCGTCCGATGTTCAGGTATGAGTAACCTAAGGTTACAGACATTAAATCGTGGGTATCAGAGAAAAATTGAAAAAGTGAACGGAGATAGTATGGTGTTTTAGTGTGTAGTATATTATGGATGAAGAGGGGAGAATAGAAAATGCACCTTGTACCTAGCATCGTTCAGTCAATTTTTTCATAGAATTCTGTCAAGTGGTCAAAGCGTTCTAGTCCAAACCGAATACAGGTGTTCTATACTATTTGAAGTCTGTTTTGCGAGAGACGAGGAGACATCGTTTTATATTACGTCGCAGTTGCCAAGGTGTGGTAATATTAGAGATTGAACAAGAATTTGCTTTATGGATTCTGACAAATCTTTTCGTGATGCAATGACTGAAGGATGTAGTATGCTCTTTGACAAATATGAGAGGTGTGCTCTTTCCAGGATTTTTCGTCATGACTAAATCTTAAATTATTCACGCCCCTGAGAATGAAATTATAATTTTTCCAAACCGTTCCACAAGGTTGGAACGGTTTGCGGTGCTAATTTTGCTAAGCGAATATTTGTTACTGCAAATGATAGCTTGACGTTTGTTTGGGGAAAGAATTCCACCTGGGGGTCTCCTCTGGTCAACGGGAATGAGGAAGAGTATGTTCCATTGTGTGCACGCATTGTGAGCGCCCGCGCATGTATGAAGTAAGCCAAGCGACACAGCTTTAGTCTTGCTACTTAAAAGTAAACATCCATATGTTCGTACATTTATAGGTTAGATTCAATTTTCCGTACGATTAAATTGCACGAGTTCATCTAGTGATCATCCAAAAATATTGTGATCGTCCAAAAAGGTGTAAGTTGTACTTTACATTCTGTATAATATCAATACAGTTTGAAGTTATCTGAAACGAATATACGATGGTAGATACTTCAAAAAATTTCCATAAATTACAAAACGCGAAAATTGTCATTTTAAACACCCCGCATCCCCTCCATGACGTACCTCTGAAGATACATCTTACCACCCAAATTTTATGTAACGCTAACCCCCTGCGTAAGAAAAAATTAAAATGTGGTGACCAACTTTGATATACTAACTAGTCGTTTTTGATTGCTCTGCGCTCACTCAGAGCGTTTGAATACAAGGATTTCAGCGACAAATTGGGAAGGGCTCTAATGACCTTGGCGCTGACAAGCCCTAAACGCCTTTCATTAAAAAAATCGACTTTTAAGGCTAACTAGAAATAAGCCTAATCATTAATTGAGAATTGAATGTTGACCTCGGAGGAGAGCGGACGTGCTCGGAAGGAGCTTCCATTTGGAGTGGACTCCACGGTGAAAGTTCTCGGTTTCGAAGTGCGCGCAGTGCAGAAGTAGAGCTCCTCGCTTTATTTCTTAAATTTCAAGAGTGTTTTTTCAAGAACAAGTGACTTTTTCAAGACAAGAAAATGATGCACCCCGTGCCCTGACGCACCCCGTGCTCAAGGAAACGCCACAGCACAAGGCAGCAACGTTGACGGGACGCCTGCCACTATAGCCGTTCCAGCGTCCCCCGCCGCCTCCGGGCAAGGAGCAACGGCCGCCGCCGTCCCTGCCGCCGCCGCTCCTGCTCACACCACCGCTATTGTGTGGGGAGCAGCGTCTTCCGAGGCCGATGTCGAAATCGCCACCCCTCCAGCCACACCCGAGTAGCGGTACTGCCGTCGCCTCCGGTGGAACAGCCCCCACGACCCCCACCGCCGCCATCGCCACCCCAGCGTTGGCATCACCAGTGGAAGAGCGCGCGCTGTTGAACCTGCACGGAGGATCACCTCCACCACCCCTCAGTCAGCCAGAAGCTTGCGCAGCCACGAGCACCTGGAATTACAGCAAAGTAGTGCAAACAGGATCGACGAGGAAAAGAGCGGGTAAGTAGGAGATACGGTATGTAGCAATAAGAATTGGCTGCCTCAATATTGAAGGGTTATCTAGCAAGCTCGCTCAGGTGGATTTTCTGAGATTTCTGGAAAAGTTTTTTTATTTGGGACTCGTGGAGACTTGGGCGAAAACAGGACAAAGTTTGGAAATAGTTAGATACTCCACTCTAACAAAGACACAATGAAGGATCGGAAAGCGCGGTCGTCATCCTAGCGGCGTTGCCATAGCGTGCAAAAACAGTAATATACATAGTTCTCGAGAAATCAATGTTGAATTGGGGGGCGTAATCGCTGTGAGAATAGAAATACCAAGTTTCAATATCTTAGACATCATAATGTTAGTTATCTACAGGAATCCAAATACCACAATGAACAGTTTTTCGAAGCATGAGACTTAATAATAAATGATCTTTCAACCAAATACCTGATAGCAGGGTTCATTATCATGAGGGACTTCAATGCCTGTATTGGTGAGGAGTCAATCTTCATACCAATCAATGATGATAATACTTTTATCTCGGACAGCCCATCTCGAAATAGCAAAGATAAAATATGCAACGCCGAAGGAAAATTATTATTAAGCTTCTGTAGCATGCATAATCTTGAAATATTAAATGGAACTTTCGGATTGGATCGGGAAGGTAATATTACATTTATCAATGAAAACGGAGAAAGTGTTAAAGACTATGCCCTAACACAAAAAAATATTCTGCATTTGCTGCACGATTTTTGGGTGGAACCTACGATAGTCTCGCATCACATAGCATTATGTCTTGAAATCCGATTGAAGGCAGAGGTGACGAGGCAGTCGCNCCCACTCCCTCTCATTAAATGGACTGAAGATAAGAAAATTAAATTCGTGGAAAACTTTGAAAGAAATCTCGGAAAATTGCATACCGTTGTTCAGAAAAAAATACTTTTGGGAGATTTAAACAACGCGGCTCTTTGTTTAGAACATAGCTTAACATCCGCTGGCAGAGACATGCAAGTATTCCCACACAATAAAACACAAAGCAAAGAGAACGTTTGGTTTACCCAAGAATGCAGAGAAGCGAAGAAACGGACGACGGACGCATTACGGAAATATCAGCTTTTGGGAGGGGAAGCGCACCGCAGTGAATACTTAAGATGAAGGAAAACGTACAAGGAGACACTACGAAAAGCCAAAAGTATTTGGCAGGAACGGGAAGGAAAGCGCATACGTGACATAGTAACATCTATAAATTCCGCAGACGCTTGGGCAGTCATTCGTAAACTAAGATGTAAACAGCAGTCAACGAGCAATTTAGAGGCGTGCATATTGGAAGATCATTTTAGGAAATTGCTATTTCAAAATAACACTCTCATTGAATACGAACGCGTTTCACTAGTAGATACAATACCTGAACTGGACGAGCCGATTGTAGTTGAAGACATTGAAGAAAGTATAAGTACCCTGAAGTGTGGTAAAGCTCCCGGTATAGATGGCCTGCCACCAGGATGCATTAAAACTCTTCAAACATCGTTAAATCCACTTTTATAACGTTTTATCAACTATATGTTGGATACATCTACTTTCCCTGAACCAGGGATAAATGCAGTAATTCAACCGATATGTAGGAATACATGCGACACGAACGACCCAAATAATTATAGAGGAATATCTCTCCTCAGCGCGATAGGTCAAGTTTTTTGTTCAATCTTGTATTTCGTCTCAAAATATTATTATCGTCTCAAAAAATGGGTTTAATTAAATAAAATATCACCTTTTCAAGCTTTTTGAGCGTTGGCGTGTTTACATAGCAAATTAGTGTCATCAGCAAAAAGAACCATTTTGCAATCTGATATGGATGATGACATGTCGTTCACATACAATAAAATGAGTAAGTGACTTTGTTAGAAAACGTTGAAGTATTTTATTTTTAGTATAGGATATTTCGACCTGTTGATATCTATCTTTTAAATAAGAAGTTAGCCATTGATGTGTAAGTCCACGAATGCCTAAAGAATGCAATTTGGAAAGGAGAATTCCGTGATCGATGACATCGAATGCTTTGGATAAGTCAAGAAAAACACCCTGAGGATTTTCTCCACGGTCAAGAGATGTGATAACAGTTTAAGAAAGAAAATATGGCGCTTGTAGTGAAAAAGGATTTCCTAAAGCCGTGTTGATCGTCAGAGAGAATGTTATTTTTTGGTAAGACGCTTATAGAACAATCTTTCTAGGATTTTTTAGAAAGTGGGTAGAAGAGATATTGGTCGTAATTTCCAATATTAAGTTTGATTCCTTTCTTGTGTAAAGGTTTCACTTTAGCTCTCTTAAAAATGTTAGAAAACACCCCTTCCGAAAAGGAACTATTAAAAATATTTATGTGTGGATTTAGAATAGCGTGGGACGAAAATTTAACAATAAACTCGGGTATATCATCTATGTCTGTGGAAAATTTGTCTTTTAATGAGCTGATGATTCTCATGACTTCACTGGCGTTAGTTTCGGAAGTGAACATAGAATTGGGTATGTGGGTGGAAATAATTGGAGGACATTGATTTGGATATATTGAGTTCGTTATTTTACCAACTTCTGAGAAGTGAGAATTAAACAAACTTGCGATGTCCTGAGGATTTGACACGATCTTGCCATCGTTTAGTAAAGAAACATTTTCTTCGCGATTTTCAGAAGTTGACGTGTAATTGTTAACAATATTCCACATGGCTTTCATCCGGTTGTTCGATTTTAGTATATGCCTGTCGTTTTCCATAACTTTAGCTGCATAGACTACTTTTCGGAGAATAGTCTTATATTTACGAAAATAATTATGGAATTCGGGTGGCTGGTTATAGCGTTTTGAAAGATAATATAAACGGCGTTTGTTTTTTGAAGAAATTCTTATCCCTAGGGTGATCCATCTATTGTATTTTTTTGTGTTAATTAACTTGCGTTTTATGGGAAAACTAGAGTTGTAATGTTTTAGGAATGTTGAGATAAATACATTGAATTTGTCGTCGGTGTTTTGGCAATTGTAAACATCTTTCCATGTTTCTTCACGCAAATAATTTACGAATATGGATTTATTTATGTCATTAAACTCTCTTGTAAATTTGTAAAGGATTTTAAGCGGTTTTAGTGTATTATTAATAGTCAATACTTGAGCAAGGTGATCACTGTATCCGGCGATAAACACTTCAGAGAGATACGAGATTCCATTGTTGACTATAATTTGATCTAGCAATGTTTGAGATGAACCGGAGAGGCGAGTGGGGTCGTTTATCGTAGTAATAAGGTTGAAGGAGTCGATAAGATTTTTGAATCGATTAATTGGTGAATGTGCAGAGTCGGATGTACACAGGAAATCGACGTTGAAATCACCACATATTACGATAGATTTAGTAGATTTGTATGTGCTATGTTTTAAAACAATTTCGAAGTTCCGAAAAAAAGATGTCAAGATGTGATTGAGAAGGTCTATAAATACTCAAAACAATAATACCGGTGTCGGTCAGATTAACTGAAGAAATTTCGAACACACTATCTACGCAGAAGTTCTCGTAGCCTGGCAGTGCAGAAGATAAGATATCGTTACGAACGTAGACACACGTACCTCCGTGGAGATTTTTTCCTTCAAAATTTTGCCGACAGTAAGAACTTGCTAAATAATAATTAAAAATAGCAGTATCATTGATTTTGTTATTTGAAAGCCAATTTTCTGTGAGGCATAGCAAATGGAATGGATTTTCGTGTACCAGAATTTCAATGTCTGTCAATTTGTTTGAAAGGGATTGGACATTATGATGAAATATAATTGTTTTATTTTCGCAAAGAGTTTGTGATTCACGAGAAATGGAATCGACGTTATATAGAGTTATAGAGCACTTATAGTATATAGAGCACTTCATTGGCAAACCCTAGGGAAAAAAGGAATCTCACAAAAATTCATCAACATGCTAAGGGCAATTTATTACGGAGACAGTGCATGTGTTAAAATCGACAGGCATTCTACAACAAAAGTTTTCCCTGTAAACATTGGTGTGTAGCGAGGATGCGTCCTCTCTCCACTGCTTTTTATCCTGTTCGTTGATGATGTTATTGGCTATTTGAATATCGCTCAGATGGAGGCACCTATTGTGACATACTCAGGAAGGACTATTATTTGCGGATGACTTGGTCATCTTTTGTGAATCCGTTGTGGGACTCCAAAGAGGGTTAGATGCCCTAGACAAGTTTTGCAATGACAGAAAAATAAAATAAAATATTAAAAGGACAAGAATAATGATATTAAAAAACGGGTGGGTATTAAGCAAAGAAGAAAAATGGTATCACCTTAGATATTGTTAAAGAGTTTACATACTTATGGATACAGCTGTCAATTAATCTGGGTTGGAGTAGACGCAAAGAAAGAGCTAAAAGAAAACGTTCACCGATTCGTATGTTTGCGATCGATTTCGATTCGATTCGTATGTTTGCGATCAATGAAATAAAAAAATGTTCCATTAGAGTCTCTGAAATTGCCCCAAAGCTATCGGATAAAATGTTTAATTCAGTATTAGTACCCATTATAGCATACGGAGCAGAATTATGGGGAACGGGGGATAATTCTCTTTTTGCCTCCCTCCCCAGACCGATTATTTGAAACACTCTTGGAGTTTATATAAGCACAGCTAATAGCGGGATTCTGTGGGAATTCGGAGAATACTTACTAAAGGATATCTTAAAATTAAAATCTTTGAAATATTGACTTCTCATCGAAAGTGGCAACAAGAATGAAATTATACTTGAATGTTACAAAAACAATAGAGATGTCGGATGGTGCACAAAAATTAAATTTATTTTAAATAAATTTTGACTTGGGGACTTCAGGTACAATCACGTAAATGGATACAATTATGCAAATATTTTAGAAAGCATCAAAATAGAACTCAGGATACTAGATAAGATAGAATCAGTACTCGATAGATTAGAGAAACGTTCTCTTATTGTACAAACGGTGGTCGCTGGGGAATGGGAACGAAAACCATATATTGATTGGTTAAATAAATCAGAGCAGGGTATACATGGTTTAGATTTGGTGGTTGGAAAATCCGAAAACTACGAGGCGAGTTAAATAACACTTGTCCACTCTGCGCAGAAGAGGAGGAATGGATTCACATTTTATTGTTTTGCACCAAAACCGAACACAATCGAAGCGAATGGCTTTCCGAAGGGGACAATAAATAACAATAAATATTGATCTGGCAATAGAAATTATGAGGGATAACAGGTCAACGGTAGTGCAACTCCTGAGCAGATTCATTAGTATTGTCAGGGGGAAAGAGAAACTAAGATTTTGGAAATTTTACAAGAATGTATTTCTTAACGTATTATTTACTAATTATTATTATTATTATTACTGATTATTTTCTGAAGTATTACTGTGTAGTTAATTTTATTACTATTACCTAAACATACTTACTTGGAATATATGTATTGTACTTGCTTGTCCTGACCGTTGGTTTTCCGTGATTCCCAACGGTGCTCAACGAATATTCTAGATGCATTATTCCGCCTAATTTCATTATTATTTTTTCCGTAAAGCTTAAATACCTAGCAACAAGCAACTAGAACATAAGTTGAGAGTGAATACCAGGGTACAAATGCACGTCATCCTCGGGCTTAAACATAGGTGCCCTCAGTCCCGTCAATATTTTTGCAATATGTTTGTTTGTCTATGAATATAAAAATTATGTCTAATAAATCCCTTTTGAATTGAATTAAATTGAATTTAAACGCATATACGTTTTCGTGGTTATTCTATTATACAAATTTAGCACTGTTGCAATACAATTATAATGTATGAAATGGCTTTTCCAACTGCATGAAAGTGCGGTAGAAAAATTATTTTAAAGTGAAAAATTTGTGTTATTGCTTGCTTATAACGTGCTTCATACAGTTTATAGCGCTGTTTCTTTCCCATCCCGCCGTAATGCAGTGTAATACGATATCAAAAACTCCCTCTCCACAGAGGTGCGTTGCATAATTTATGGATGGCTCAACACTTTAAGCTTTATATCACTGCTCATTTTTCAGTTGTTGGAGCAATAAAAATATCTTTTTGTTACATACAATTTCACCAATATAATTGATAGATATATTGATGAAAATTGGATACTCCTTCCTTTCTCTCTCAACTCTTCATATGAAACCGATAGAAATATTGCACGATCTTTGATATCAAATAAATAAAATCTATCTTTATTTCATATACTTGCAAGATAGAATTTTATGAAAATACCAGGAGAAAAGCATCTGAAATCATTAAGACGAGTCGATATTCCTGAAAGGAGAAAAGCAGCAAATAATTTGAAACGTTAGAAAGCAGGGAACAAACTTGTTTCTACACCACTGTACCAACAAGGAGTAATTAAATGTACTAGGATATGAATGTTGAAGAGAATGCTAAATTCACAACTTCTTGGTTAATTTACAAGCGACCTCTCGCTAAGATTGAGACGATAATATTGTAACACCTCTGTGACCTCGCGTGCTTCTGTTGATAAGCCACTCTTCACAGATAAATCTTTGTCTTAGGTTTCACAGGGTTGGTGCCGTATATTTTACGATATCTTTTTCAACTTGGGAAGAGATTTTACGCATTTCAGAATAGTTGAAGGCATCAAGGTATTGTAGCATTCTTGCCTCATTTTTATTAATATTTTTCATTTATCTGGCTAGTGAAGTGCTAAATGTCTTAAAAATGTTTGGGAAAAAGGTATACTACCAAAATGTTAGTTTCTTTTACTCGGCCGTCTTCTCAATCCGATTTTCCTGTATTATGTGAGGGTTCAAAAACATTAATTTTACCGTTAACAATTTGCTTATTCCCGTGTGCGTTACTACTACCCTTGTGACATGTTTAAAGTTCAATAAGTGAATCTAATACCTCGAGTAATTATACAAGTTGATAGAGAATTGAGTTGTTTCACCTTTTTCAACCTACTACTTCTTTGTGAATACTCCCTGAGAAAAATTTGGAACACTGCAAATATGAAAATAAATTGACTTGTAATGGGAGCAGAAAACATCTGAACAAATAGAAGGATCTAGGCATAACTAGAGACGACGAATGGGACGTATTGAAAGTTTGGATTTAACCTATGCAAGAGAAGAGTCGAAACAACGGGGGAAGATTAACTTTGGACAGAAATGGCCATAAATTGCTAAATTTAATGCGGGGAAATAGTTTTCCGATGGGGTCAGTAGATAATGATGGAATATAAAAGAAGTTCACCTATTCAATAGCAAGTGTTACGTAATCCTCAATTTAAATATTTTGAATGATCTTGTAAGTAGACAATGTTTTCTTTATTAGAATATGATAGTAGACGTATATACTGTCATCACTTAACCCTCCTTCCATCTTTGACAACTCAATTGAAGGAACACGAAAGTACAAACCTGGATTGTGCACATGCTAGAGTCCTACATAGTAGAAGAAGCGATATACAGATGTTATGTCGTGACATTGGGTCCGCTGAAACCACCCTCGCCTCTATTCCGCCACTTAGGTTACAGTTCAGTATGTTTTTAAGGAATACCGATTTCTTTTCACCTCTGTCGGACTCTGCTTTATGGTACTATTTGCTGAACTCACCCAGCGTCTTCCGGGGGTTTGAATTGGTCTCTTCCCGGCCCCTTCAAACAATGACACACAGTTTGACAAATAGATATCTCCGCAAAACATCTCTCCTTCCTACCCGCATAACTTTAGCAACATCCTCACACTATGAACTGCTATAATAGGTAAAGGGTTTTCACGAAAAATTCGTCATTAACCCTTTGTAAGTAATAGCTAATAATTTGAAAAAGCTTAATGACTCGTCTAGAAGGTTTCACACAATTTCGCCGACTTTAATAGGCCTATTCATCAAATTGCACTGATTTGCGTATCTCACAAACATATAAAGGTACAACATTTTCAAACAAACATTCATTTTTTGAAATATTAAAAGACCAGCTGATTACCCGTCGTTGCCCGGGATTTTCGAAGATCAAACTTCTTTTACACTGAAAAAAATCTATCAATATTGTAAGATTAATTTTTTTGAGACATACGTACAGCATCCTAATTTTACAAATCCATAATAATACAATTTAATACAAAACTTGATTTGATACACTATTTTGAGTTTCACCTCCAGCGGCAAGAATAAATATTCCTTGGATGAGTCCAACCTTGAGCAAGCAACGTAAAGTGGTCCGTGAGAGAAACAAAACACTCGAAACGTCACCAAATGGTCGAACTTCACCCTTAAGAGAGTTACGGGTATTTAACCCCCATATGTACTGAACTTTTATTTATACGGCATCATTTCATTGTTTATCTGGAAGGCATCGAAATCAATGGATTAAACCCGTCTCTTTCGATTGAACATTTTTACAGGACCCGCCCTTCCCACTCCATACAAAGGGGTTCAGGGGCTGTTCTCCCCCTCCCCAACCCTAATGGTGGTCCAACTAACAAAACATCAGAAGTGTCGCTATTTATCACAGCATCTCAGGGAGAACGATCTTATCCGCCGGGAGCCGCACCGGTCGAATTTTCGCTTCCGAGGCGGGACACAACGGTGGCGGTGCGACTGTACCATTTCATTTAAACACTTGTAAAAACTAAACTATTCTACCAAATTTTATGTTTTAAAGACGTATTTTAGCTTTGTTAAATGCAAAACAAACAAACAAACAAACAAAGAAGCCATTAAATTTGATGATTATTATTTTTCCTTCCCAAATTACTCTTTTAAATTGAAGTATTTAACTCTTCAATTTTTAACATATGTTTTGATAATGTAGGTTAACATTTGTAGCGAACTAAATTGCCATTCATAGTTGTAACTTGTTCCTCTGATCGTTTAGGCAGCGAAAGCGAATACACCTCTCCAAAGATGGATTTTCTACCGACTTATTCGATATTTACCATTTTCCATCATATACTTACCAAATTTCATCATAATTCTGTGGTTTAGACATGAAAAGGTAGCTAACAGACAGGCAACTTCCGCACCTCACATTTATTTATTAGTATTATAACCAATGTCAAAAAGATTCGATGTTTGAAAGTAATTTAGCATTTTACTGTCATTATTAGGTTTATTTTACTTGCAATCTTTAAGTCTAAAAGTTCATTTAATTTTATCACATAATCCTCAAATATCATGTATTTTCGCCTTCGTTTGATCAATTTTTCCCTTTCCATGTTCTCTTACTACTTCATTCGTTATATATCGCCCCTTTTATTTCCCATTATGTCTCCTACAGGAAGTAGCCTATATATTCTACAGTTACACTTTCATTTCTTTCTTAGTACATATCACATCTATCTTCCCCTTTTGTCCATCGTATCTGTCGATACAAGCGTTCGCTTTTTCATCCCCGATCGCTAAATTTCATTTATTTCTCATTATAATGGCAAGGGACATTTTTGCAAGTGAAACGTCACTAGATGAGAGACTCGGAGACAGCTCATTCAGCTGAGCTTTGAGGTATAAAAATGTCCGAGTTTGCGCATCTCTCTTTATATAGGGCTCTAGTTACGCTAGTCACGAGTCACAAGTTCATTACTCCGTCGCTAGAGATAGCGGAGCAAGGAGCGTTCGCTTGAGTAGGTCAGTGTGTTTGCAGGAAGCGATGACAGTCTATTGCGCACAACATGCGATGTATGGATGACAATCATGCGATGTGCAGAGACATCATGCGAGAGATTGGCTGTAGTAGAAATAATACATTTATGAAAACGATTAGTATATGGTTATCCGATAATTTTTCTCGGTATTTCTCCCGAAAAGAAATATATCTGAACTCAATAGGGACTTCAGTACAGTAACTAGGTAACACAAGCATTTTTGGCCTAACAATCATTAAGCTTATTATTTGTGATTAGGGTATATTTTGTCGATAAGATGTATTTTACTTATTGATGTAATATACCACTGAAATTATACAAAAATAATAATATTATTTTTGGTAAATAGTAAAGAATATTTTTGTGACCAGTCCTGAAAAAAATATTTAATTATGCTGAGTGGTTGATAGTTACTGTTGCATATAGTGATCTCTTCATTATAGTTATTCTATTCGTATTCACTCAATTATGTCTTCTTTAATGTCGTCTCTGGGACCAGTATAATGCAATTTTATCTCATTAAATAGTATCCGAAAATGATCAAATCGTCTCTTTCCGTAGAGATTTGAAATACCTAGACTCAGATACACATACGGTAAAGAAATGTTATTTTGTGATAAATTTTAATTAACTTATGTCACTCATGATTATCTACAAGAGACTATCGGTCTTATAACACTCTATGACTCATTCTTATAAAATGGTACAATTTCAGTCCCGTTCTCATATCAAAGTAAATTTTAAATATGAAGAAATTATATTGTATTGTATTTGTATTTATAATCCCTCCGACTCCTCTTATAACCACGCGCGCACCATTTCAAGCCTGGTCTTCCAGAGTATCATTCTGGATGGAAATTTACAGCAGTGGAAGGTGAACAGGTGGTGTAGCGGTACGCACCCCTGCGATCAAAGCAGCAGATCAACGTTCGATTCCCAGATAGTCACCATTTTCATCTGACTTACATCTTCCAGTTCATTTGTTTGTTTTTTTTGACCCATTTTAGATATAAAAGAGAAGTTCTTTTAACAAAAAAGATGTAGGTATATGTGTCGTTCACGACATGTATATATTACTGACGCTTAAGGAAACTTATTCTTAGACTGACTCTAACAAACTTTTTTATCTGTGGTAACATTTTCAATTTTTCCCGATTCCTCAAAAAAAGATGAGAATTTTCTTGAATTATGAATTTCATTGCGAATTATGTTGTGTCAAGTTAACACTAATATGAGTTGCAGGTAATGTCTATCATGTTTTGCAGGATATTAATAAAATCGCTATTCATTACTCTTCGAATAAGCGTATACGGCTTGTACATTTTAGATGCAGATCTGAAGACAAAAAAAGGTTTTTGATTGTAAAATATAAAATTCAGCTCCGCTGCTTCCGTATGCTGTTTCTGAATAAATTTAGTTGTGACTAAAATAAAAATAAAACGTTTATTCAAACAGAAAATTTAATTATTTTGTGGTAGATATTAAATAATTTTGTAAAAATGACCCCTTCATGTCATTTTCCAACTATACGGTTTCCATGGTGTTCTGCTGAGAGTCTTTCAACGTTCCTTCACGGAAATTCCAAATTAACTCTGTGAACTAATCGCTTGTTCTAATTCAAACAAATAGGTCGCAAAACAAAAGACGAATAATAAAATAGATACCAAATAATTCAAACAAGTGAGGCGTTTGAACGATCGTCATTTCTATTGATTCGAATCAAGGAAATTGCACATAAGAATGTTTCAATGATGTCAATTTGATTTAAATATTCCGTTAGCCACAAATTGAAAAGTAATTTTAAGGAGCGCATAAATACTTCGTAAATTTATATTGGTGTACGTATGCGTATAAATAGTATACCTCAAGACTATATTACAGCATTATGATTTTTTTTTGAAAATTGCATTTCCTTGACCAACTCACACAAATAAATTATTTTGAATTTTTTGGATAACGAAGCACAAACATTTTTCTTAAAACATTTATACATAAAACGAATAAAACGACTTTCATATTATAACGTTAACTCAAATGATATGTCAAATTTATTAGCTTAACATACAATGATTTTTTTTATATTTTAATAAATATTTAAAACTCAAGAACGAATTCATAGATTTTACTCTAATTTTGCCCTTGACGTTTCAGCTGCCAATGTATAAATCTAAATTAACATTCCTCCCGCCACGGAGCTCATGCGCTTTGGTATTTTTCTGCGAAGACAATTTTTTATCATTTCTAACTTAGAAAAATACTCTTTTCTACACTTGCAGCAATCACTGGCAATGTCAGGAAGATTAAACTTGTACGTGGGATATTCCACGTCAAGTGGGTCATGGGTGTATGGACTAATCTGGATATTTTATCCTAAATAATGTTATCGGACCTAATGTTCAAAAGTAAGCTCTCACCTAAATTTTGAGCCCTCCAGATGTAATCTGATATTTTTCACAGTCAATTTTCCTTTGTTACTTTTTAAGAGAAGAAAATTTTCATCGCTCCCAACAGCGATTTTTCTTTTAAAGATTTACAAAATAATGTGGTAAGGAATTCTACATTTATGAAGTATACTTACAGGTTTTTCATATTTAGCTTCCACTTATACTTATAGCTCATTGATCGTATTCTTCTTTCGGTGGTTCAAACATTGATGACAAAATTGGGCTTAAATATCTCCAAACGTGCATCTTACATTATTTCTTCCGTCTCAAATGCGTTCTTTTTCTGGCCACTTTTTAGAAAATTTTTCATTTCTTTGAGTATCTGCGTGTTTTTGGTCGAAAAAGCTATAACACTAAACATTAGAGATTTAGTTCACCATTATCCTTTCGTTGTTTGTCATTTCCCGTCACAGGTAGTCTGCAATCGAAAATTTCTTACATGGGTAAGAAAACTGTTTGCGCATTAATTTCACGAGTGTATAGCTCCATGCAAAGTAGATTCATTAACAGTTTAGTAGTCATCTAACAGCAGTCTCCGTTTGGGATACGTCCTGCTTCATCTGTAACCTGAACATCATGTTGTTCTTGGAGGGGAATAATTTAATTCCTCCTCAAAATTTCAAATGAGAATTATATATTTAAGATAAATGTATTTGGATATATGTTATCACAAATTTACAATTGAGAGGCATTGAAATATCATGGGTTTTTTGCCTTAAAAGTGATTAAGCCTTTCCAACTTTTCTCTCTAATTTGACTACAATATTTTTGAGAGTTCCTAGTCTACCACTACTGCGTAATTTCTTAGATAGTTGTATTATTTACGTCCATTTTTATCTAAAATATTAAATATTTAAATATTGTGCATTAAGCACGTGAAATATATTTAATTGTATCAATCCTAAAGCCCCAAGAATTTTTTTAATCAATAGTATCGAGCATCTTGCTGTCCATTGAAGTCTAACCCAAACTCCTCTAAACTTTGTCCGAATATTGAAAGGTCTGTTCTGCTAAAAAGAGCTCCGGGCGACGTCTGCTAGATTAGTGAAGTCGTTTTTTTATGTGTCCATAATAGTTGTCAAAAATTTTCCGCCCCTGAAGCCAAAGCCCCTGGAGCGATCGCTTCACATGCTCTGAACCCTTTACGCCACTGGTTTGGATATGTAATTCTGCCTCGTTTACACCCTGGTCAAGGCTACATAGTGAATAGCTATCTATCCATTTACAAACTACTAATTAGTGGGTACAAATAACTGATTATTTCTTTCAATTACACACTTATTGGGAATTGTTGGACGGGAAACAATGATCTCCCCCGCCCCTGCCCCCTGCAAATGACGACCCCACTAATACTCCAACGAATTTTTAAAATAGCTATTCGTTCCTATATACCATAGAGAAAAACCATCTCTATGGACAGGAGACCCTTCTCTCTCTCTCTCTCTCTCTGGGTACTGCCGACCGGAGAGTGGGAGTTCGATTCCCCACAAGGCATAACTAGGGGAAAAATTATTACTCATACTCCAGGTAATTATCGGGTCGTTCCTACCAAGAACTCAACATTCCACTATCCTCAAATAGCCTCCCCCTTCCCGTAAATATCATGAGGAAGAATAGATATCCTGGCATGAACTTTATTAAAAATAAATTAAGAAAATAACTTGCTTCGTTCGTATGTACGTATATTATGTACATTGTACGTATGTATGTATATTATGTATATGTACGTATGTATGTATATTACCCGTCCCTTTCAAAATTGGTTATTCATTTTTCGCACACTACCCAGATTCCAATCGAGCTGAAATTTTATAAATATGTGTGGTTTGCATAACTACATGATTCTCGTACTAGTTTACGAAAATTTACCCGTAAGAAGGTGAATGGGGGGATTTATTTTTGTTTCAAAATGGGTAATTAATTTTTCGACCACTTCCAATTTTTCTATCAAACTGAAAAACGTGAATGCATGAGGTTTCTTTTAGAAATTTTTCAAGAGTATTAGTAATTACGACGCTTGATACCTCAAGCTTTTAAAATTTTCTGACTTCCTTTGATCAACTTTTTTTATTTTCAATTTTACTGAACAATATTTTTCAATTTTTAGTGCCGGTTTTTTATATAAAAGCTTGTTTTTAAAAATTACATTTATTTTAATATTAAATCAATTTACTCAACGACCTGTTCACTATTCATTTTACTTTCAGTACCCCTTTTTGATCCCTATGTGGGTTTTATACGAGTACAATTGAAAATATCAACTTTTTTTAGAATATGATGGGAAAAAATTAATGTTTTAAGTAAATATACAAAACAATGATAACAATTATACCTGAAGAAGACTCAAAAAGGGGTCGAAAAATTGTTCTGATAGTTAAATAAGTAGTAAAGAAAAAGTGACAAATTATTAAAACAATAATTGAAGTTTCTTCTTTTTCCACTCCACACACGCACCTCGATGGCCTCGCGCTTAGGTCGGGAGAGGGGTGAGGGAAGAGGGGACTCTGACGTCATCGCCGCTTCGGAAGTGAAGCAACAGCCGCCGCTTCCGGTGTCTTCGCTTTGGCGCGCTGCGTTCGCCACGAGCACTCGAGGGACAGCGGCGCCGCCGCCGCCGCCGGAGACGACGATGGATTTCCACGCGCGGCCGACACTCCCCCACGCGACCGCTTTCCCTCCGAATATTACAACTTGGAGTCTCTTTGTATCGTGTCTTGCACACATGCAACTTATGGCCTTCCCTCCACGTTCGAGAAACTGCACATGTTTCTAATATCACCAGATCGGGTTCCGTAACTCTACATTGTGTTTCCTCAGACCACAAAATATAGTATTATGCAAATGTTTAATTTGCGAAAGTCTTGTCGAAGACTGTATGGAGGAGGACTTCAGTTAATAAATGTTCTGTACTATAGGATGTATTGTTTGATTTTTCGTTACGCACAACTATGCATCGTGATGAAACTGGGCTGTACAAGAGTAAGCTTACCAGACACTCGTGATATACATTCAGGGAAAGGTGTCTAGATGTATGATGCAGATTGCCGTATCTAAGTTTATAAGTGCGGTTGTAAGTCGTAGAGGGATAAGCTTTCTTAGTCACATACATCAGAACTGACAATGAAACATTGAGTGGAAAGCTACAAATACTTTCAGACCCCAACGGAAAGGAAAACCACATTTTTGTCATGGAAAATGAGTTAAAATATTTATTTTCTAAAAATGAGCAATATGCTAAAAATTAGCAGCAAATTGACGTAAATTATCAACAAAAAGCAAACGTGAGACAAATTTTTATGATACAAAATTACGCATATTCAGACTTCACAAAATATCTCCGATAGCATTGCCCAATATATCTCCGATGGAACAGACGAAAAAATTCTGAAAATTCTAACTTGTTTTGTTTGAAGTTAAATAAATCTTGTATATTGAGCTAGTAAAAAAGTTACACCACATCAAATATGAAGAAAAACATAACTGTAAAAGAACGATTTCTCATACTTGACGGCTGTATGGCTTTGATTTTGTGATTTCTATGTTATTTTATTCTCAGAATGAAGTTGTTTGAGATGACAACCGATGATCTTACATTTTTTATATTTAAAATATCTGAAATGTCTTATTTTCGTCATGAATGTTATTACTAAAAAGACATGTACCAAAATGAATGGCCATCTAATGTCGACAGTAATTAATAATTGACCATATAGTTAAATGAAAATTAAACAATGTATAGAATACATTAAAATTATTCACAATTCTAGTTTTTAAATTCCTTTCGTTATTAAAATTGTTCAGAATGTTCATTGTCCTTTTGTTCGTATTCATGGAACAATTACCCGGCTTGATTCAAAAGATGCGTTGGGTAAGTGTTTCCCCATACCCTACATCCGTATAATAGCATCGGCCATACTGGCCTTTTATATAGTTGCAATACTCTATCTCCAGGTTTATTTGCTGTACCCTACCCTTAGTAGTACAATTTCTTCGTTCTCACTATTGCATATTCTAAATGCTTATTGAATAATAGCTTTTCATCTATTATTACTCCCAGATATCTGTGACTGCGCACCACCCCAACCTTCCTCCCATGCAACTTTATAATTGGGTCTCTTCTGTTCTTTTTGACATTGCCTATCCACATCATCTTTGTCTTAACTTCTGAAAGTTTCAATTTTGATTTGAAACATAGATTATCCACATTCTCCGAAACATTTTGTGTTTTTTCTTCTATTTTCCTCCTACTGTCACCTTCTACATTAAACACCAAATCGTCAGCGTGTGCAACATACTTACAATGGTGTTTATATTATTCAAAATTCTGTCCATCATTACTATCCAATGGATTGGACCAGTCGAGTAGCCTCGTGGACATCCCTTTGTCATGTCCTGTAACGGTTTGAGGCCACCAATTTCCGTAAATATTACACGGTCCTGGAAATATGATTTTAATATTCCATTAAAATACTTCTGCAAATTTTTCTTCCATTCTTCCATTAGCAGTTCCCAATTTACCGTATCGAAAGCCCAGGAGCACGCATACGCAATACCTGCCTTCTCGCATTGTTATATCTTTTAGTAATTAATTTATCGCATCTTCTGTGCTTCTTCCATTCCTAAATCCATATTCTCTCTCATTCATTTGCTTAAACCATGTAAGATAAATAGTTCTTGAGATATGAGCGTTAATGTAAATGCTAAGAAACACGAAAATACGCGCGCGCGGGGGAGGACAAAGATTACAGCCACACGAAAATGGTTTGAGATGAATGCCTTTAAAAATCCGTTGTAAAATCCAGAATTATAAGGAAAACAACAGGGATAATACGAAGTTTTTAAAAATGGTTGATTTACTACCTATGGACTGGTTCGTATGGATTTATCCACCTGAAACTCTGGTTCCGCCTTTGATATTGATTGCATGAATGTTCTGTTACGAAAGAAGAGATTCCAACCAAACTGCCTGAACCGACAGCGTAACGGATCACCGCTTTGAATGTCAAACCATGGCTTGGGGCAGTGCTACTCTCCTTCCCATTCTCTCGTCCGCTGTTCTACCTGTGCACTGAGCCAAGTGGCAGAATTGAGCTCGGGATCACTCGATGGCAACGGAGGCGGCGATACACATGCTCGTGACGTCACGACCCATGGAGCCCGACCTCGTCCGCAACAGGGACATTGCCCACCGCGCGATTACATAAGGCGGACCGCGGGCGCTCCCAGCTCTCTCCCCGCTTCTCTCCTCTCTAGCCCTCCCCACCTCTCAGTTAAAGCAAGCGACGCGAAGCAGCGTGCGAGGCAGACGTGGAGGAGGAGGAGGAGTAGGGAGCACTTGCCAAAACACAGACGCACGCTACTTGCGAGCGCCGCCGTCGCTCGCCGCGCTTCGGACAGGTCCACGTGAACAGGCATCACTTCATGAGAAGTAGAAGATAACTTCAAGGTTTTCAAGCAAATATTCAGTGAGGCCCGAGCAAACATGCCACTTTTACTTCTTCAGTACTACATCTAGCAATTTATGAAAAAATTTTGATGTCTCAGTACTTTCTGTGGAAATTAAGTACCCTTTTCAGATGTATAATACGAGATATTAGATGTA
Organism: Laupala kohalensis; assembly: GCA_002313205.1. Lineage (NCBI taxonomy): Eukaryota > Metazoa > Arthropoda > Insecta > Orthoptera > Trigonidiidae > Laupala > Laupala kohalensis. The sequence continues at coordinate 397,446 of NNCF01128326.1, read as the reverse complement.
CAATTATAATGTATAATACGAATCGTATTCACCAAAATCGAGCATCTATTTACGTGACCGAGTACACTTAATTTATGTACTTAAAGAAAAATCAAACTTAGTCTGCAGATTATTGACAACAAATTTATTTATTAATTTATTGTTTATTTGTATGGTTATTGCCTGAAACGTTGGAAAAATTTAAAATAAAATCCCCTGTAGGTCTCCTGAAACTTTCCCTGATTCAAAAAAAATCTGATGCTGAAACAGGTGTCTTCTTCGTTGTTTTATTATTATCATCAAAAAACTTAGGAAACAAACTCAAGTTCTCTACGTCGAAAGAACTCAAACGGGGAACTGAAACATTCGTTTGCCTAAAGTTTTCACTCATAAAAAACTGCATATTACTGAAGCAAATTACAATAAGAAATAAAGGAAGACTCAGATGTGGAAATACTGATCTAAAATGCGTGTGTAAGTTATTGAAATTGCTGATATACAGAACTTCCAAACTGTATCTAGAATACAAATGCATGTGAATTTCGAAATTGTACGAGACTAGCCGTTCTAAACATCTTGTTCTTCTCGATTAAAAATGTTCTAGTTATATATTTATAATTTCAAGAATATCGTCTTGGGATTGACGGGTGGATTTGTTTTACCTGTGCTTATATGTTCGCGTATGTGATACATATCTTTCTAATAGAGAAGACCAATAAAATACGAGAATTGGAGTAACAAAAGAAGCAAGGATTGCGAATAAGTGTCGCTAAAAAGAATAATTTATTGCATTTAAAGGATGAATACCCAATGCAAAGGTAAAATGGAATTATGACAACACGTCGTAATACGCGCAGACGATCAAAACGCAAGTTACCTGCTGGCTGCTAATGACTCGTAGCGTCCTCTTTGGGCCGCCTAAATTGCAACTCAACTATGGCACCACACATAGTGTTAAGTTTTTAAATTAACATACATTTTTTGGACATTGTAATATGATTTAAATTAAACAAAACGTATCGTAATAAAAGTATACTACGCTTAAAGTGCGTCTTGTGCTTCCATCGGTTGGTTTATAAGTATCTATCTTATAAACTGATGACTTCAGGTCTTTTGTGCGCCAAAACTAATTTGTAAATGAGTGAAAAATAAAAGTTATCATACTCATAAGATGGTTTATTGATAAGCCATATTTATATCTTTGTGTCTTTACTTTAGTGTTATATTTTAATTTTGATTTTGAAGTTACATTTAGATTTGATTGCATACTACCAACGCATGCGTTATGAATTTCGTCGCGATGTCCCGCTGCCTCATCTTACCACTCGCTAAGAGAGCTCACGTGGGTGTGTGGGAGACGGCAAAAAAACGGACGCTGAAATTGATCTATGACCCAAGGTTGGGATTTACAGAATTTATTGACTTGGGAACGGAAAGCTAACATGTATCTTGTAGAATGCACTGAACGTATTTGAATCGCATGCTGAGTTTCAACAATACTGTAAATATAACAAATAAATATACATACAATAATGAAGTCTGCATCTGCACTATCTAGAAAGAATACACAAGCGAATGTATTGGTTTCGGGAATGAACTCATCACCAACAGATCAGGAAATAATATATGAAAATAAAGGAATTTCAGATAATAGTAGTTAATATGATAGTATACTGTTGTTACTCGTAGGATATTCGAGATAACTTGTCTAAAATAAGACTTTTCAGAGATTACGAAGGAATGTATGTCGCGATGTGTATTGACAGAAATTTGGGTAGATATGAAAAACTAATATGTAGGATAGACGTTGGAAAAAACATGTGGAACGTTAAGGGGTGAAAATGGTAAGTCTGTAATCGATCTTGTCCCGTCATTAATTTCCGACCAACATAAATAAGACTGACCCACAGAACCGAGAGGTTGACCGCAAGTATATTAATTCCTAAATGAAGATTACTGAGTAGTAAAAATGTGACGAATAGTGTATAATAAAGATTTATTCACACCTCGCGGATAAGATAGACATAACTGACTTCAGTGCGTTCCTCGTTGGTGCCTTGCAGCGATAATTGTGTGTAGCGTATTACGTATCATCATTATCAACAGCTGTTTGTTTTTCAACATGCATACAATATTCATGATGATTGGTCATGCTATATTTCCTAGCCATATCATATGGTCTTGCATAAATTATCATAGCATTTCAATTATATTATCAAGAAGGTCAAGATAATATTTATTATGGTTTGGGAAGAGTTGGAATAAGTAAGCATAACATAGGGAACTAACTGTTCCAGCAATTACATGTAGGGGCATTATTTCCAATTGTTTCATATTGTTCGAGTGTGTGGGAGAAGAGGTTACATGTCATTTACGTGGAGAGCTACGAAGTTTCCAATACATTTAAGCAAATGTTATCGAAGTGTCTCTACGAAGGCTATGGAGGTATAGGGATATTGCCAGTAGATTTGGGAATTCGCAAGATGGCATACCGAACACGTATACGAGGTATGCAGTAATGTGTAATGTGTATAGATGGAGAAGAATTAAAGGCAACAGGCAAGATATGGAGGAATAAATTGACGCGGAAGCTCTTGTTATGTTGGGAAGTACGTCGGAATAATGCGGTTGAAGGACGTGACATATAAATTTATGAAGAATGTTAAATTTTCATAGAAAAACAAGAAATAGTTTCAACTGAATAGACATGTACTAGAAATTATGACAGCACATGAATAAAATATTTGTACAAAATGAAACTAACTTACAGTGATATTTGTTCATGTGGAGAAGGTACAGAAGACGTTGACCATACGTCTGCAACTCTAATGACAAAGAATGCTATGAATTAATCTTATTAATGAAAAAGGAAGAAGTTTATACGTCGGAGAATTGGCGACATCTAATTCGGAATGAAGAAGTTTTTGAAAAATTCCAGGAGATTGTAACTATAATGATATGTGTGAAACAAGCTTTAAAAACAGAAGTTAGTTGTTGCACCCACGTCCTGTAGCGATCCCATTAAGATGAGAGTTGAAACATAATGTCAAGTAAGAAAGAGACCATACGAGAGAGACAAATGAAACAAAATTTAACCCGGATAATGTCATTTGAGCCCAGGGACCGGGATGAAGGATAAACCAATTGAAGAAAAGGCTCTTAATGTTATTTTAAAATCCAGAAATGGGTTTTAGTTCTGTTTAAGATATTTCAGTAGAACATAGACACATTTCAAATAGATTTTAAGTTTTACTTTCTATTTCAATGATTAATACTACCAAGACACTACTTTTCGCTTTTGAAAATTACTTATTTTCTCCTTATAACACAAAATGAGGGTGTCATTATACTAACAACTTGTCACTAACGTGTCATAAAATTCAGAGAAGAAATGGTTGGTTCTTGAATTCAATTTTCCAAATACCGTATTGTCTTCACACGGTCACTAGTTAATTGCATCAATAACTAGCTGAATAACGCTACTTCCCGAAAGAGAGTTCACTGCTTGGGAATCATTATGGTGAATACTGACGCCAGTTGCATGGTGAATACTGACGCACAAGAAGACGCTTTCAATGGCGTCTGCCAACATTAATGTCACGCCCAAATCGTCAGTCATTGTTTTTCACATCATTGGTAGGTGTTACGACACACCGCAAGCCCAGATGCGATGTGGGTAGCTTTTGGGTAGAAGCGGGATTCAATCATAAACCACAACCTTTATGGTAGAGTTCGCTGCCACCAGCTTGGTTTCCCCAAGCAATCAAACACACGTGAAATAATAAAATATTCCTTTAATACAAGTTAAATTGCAATCTGCGTATTTTCAAATTTGAATGAACTCTCAAATCATAAATACAAGTTTGAATCTGTTATTACAGATTTCTTGCTATAAGTTGCTATCCCGAAATAACTAACTGTTCCAAGTTACGTCATTCGCGCCTCATAGCAATGTAATAGAATTACCGCAGCAATTCTCAGTGGTCTGACGACCAAAACTAACCAAGTCATATCTCAAATAACCTGGGTACTTCCATGCCCTCCGCAGAGTCTCTAGTCTGAAAGTCCCTTAGGATCTGCAATCCTCCCAATATATACCGAAGCGGAGGTCACGTGACTACACCATCGCTACTGTACTGAACACTCTACATCAGCTTGGTCACCCCTCAGTTTCTGAGAATACTGCGTCCCTTTTGGTTTACCATTATTTTTGGCGACCACTGGAATATTCCCTCCACACTCGCTTTTCTTCTGAGGGCGTTCATCTCAGTTTTCAGAAGTAGATGGGAACTGTTCAGCCTCTACACAATAAACGGGAAGTCTTAGTAGCGGTATTTTTTCTTATTTGGCGGCGACTGGCCCGACCCTTAATCTCTTTAGGAATTTCCGGCTAGCAAAGTGCTTGAAAATGTTAATATTTCGAAAAACTATAAACTGCACTGATCCTGATGTTACAGTAGGCTATACTTCGCTAGATTACAAAAAGGAACTTCGAGCTATAGGTGTGACTTTACTTCGAAATTACTTATTTTCAAAACATTGAGCGCGTCTCCCAAGGACTTCGTTAATGAAATTTGGTCTGCCGTTTCGAATTTAGACTCTCTAAAGTATTCCAAAACAAATCATGTATGAATCAAGTGTGATCGATGTCAACAATGAAAGGCAATATTGTCCGTCTCAGAGAGTTCTACAAAATATTTTGCGACATCACATGCATATCTTAACTTAAATTACTGAAAAACGGTTAAAAAAAATAGACTTGTTAAAATACTTCTACTTAAGAGTGTTCGACTAAAGGGTATTCAAGTAGTTAAAAATAACACCGCATCAATATAAATATTGCATTCTGTGTTATGTGCATTTAAGAAAAATGAAAACTGTCTTCAAAGCGTTAAATTTGATTAAAGTGCCAGGTTAGATTTTACAAGTGTTTTCAGTTTTACAGGCAGCCGTCGCCACTGCTGCGAACGTCATGTGTTGCCTCTGGACGACCCGGCTAGCATTCGAGTGGTGCGCTACCCGGCGTGAGGTGCTTCAAGTAAAGCGAACATTTTTGGTTTGTCGTTTTCGATTATTCCAAAGTATAAAGTAGAATTATAGTGCAAATAAAAAAGCTCGCAAGTTTTCTATACAAAACTATATTATTGTGAACAGAAATTTTCATTTCTTAACTTCTCTAACAACTTCTCTCTCATACATTTATCCAATAACTTCCCCAGCATTGGCACCAGAGTTATTGGTCTGTAGGACTTAATTAGGGTCTTGTCTCTCGTACTGGCCTTCCAAAAGGATCTAACTACCCCAATCTTCCACACCTTTGCGTAGTACCCATAGTTATAACATAAATTTGTCAAATGTACTATTTCCATCCCAAACCACCCATACACTACATGACATATCATGTCGTTCGTACCATTATCGTAGTTTGGACACTTGTTTTTGCTCACAGTTTTCACTATACTCTCTATTTTTGTCATTCTACTAAATATCATATTCACCTATATCCTCGTAATTCCTTTCCTGATTTTCCTGTTCTTCATGTACTTATCATAATCCTTACAGTTCATTTCCTGTATCTGTCCAAGTCATAGTCACTTTCGTTTCTTTTTGTATCTTACTTCTCATCATTTGGCTCTTGATTCTGTCCCGTTCTATGACGTATGGCAATCCAAATTTTTTTTGACGAATGTACCCTTCTAAAAACTCATTCCAACTTCCCCTCTTCTTCTGCCGTATGACCATTTTATATGCTAATTGCGCCCACCTATATTCTTGCCGCAATTCCTTCCTCTTGGACTAATCACTCGTTTCCTTTTGGTACATATGTCGTCTTTAATTTCTCAATCGTTTCTTTCCTGTAAGTTCACGGTCCCACCACCGTTTCCTCCTTGCATATCCTTCTCCTTTTCGGCCACAGTATTTCTTCACTTCCTTAAACATTCTCAACTGTATATCGTCTACCCTTTTATCTATGGCATTTCCTGGTAATTCTGAGACAAATCCGTCGCCATTTTCTTTTTCATATTTCTCCCAATTAATACGTCTGTAATTAATTTACCACTTACTTCCAAACCACATGGACTTATTCGTTCTATATTATGACGTATCAATTTATGATCTGTATCTGTCTAATGTTTTCTCCACCGTTTGGAAAATTCTTTTGCTTTTTCGCGTGTATTGAATGTACACGTTAATCAATACCACAGTGGAATTTCCTTTACTGAGAAGTACAACCTGCATGTACTTTCCATAAAACTCATGTACTCGCATTATCTGCACCAGATTGTTAGTTATCAGTATAGCTGATTTCCCACTTTCAGTAAAAAATACTCTGTATGTGCGGGGCAAATACATCATCGACCTACTACTGATACTTGTTTCCTGTATCAAGCAAGCACCTATTTTTTCTTTCGCTACATAATGTGTCATTTCATCTTAATTTTGCGTTGTGTAGAGCATTAATTTAAAGCACTCTATAATTTATAATCACATGGAAATCTCTTAAATTGCGGTGAACCTCACCACTAGGTAATAGATTAATTATATGTTGAATGGAAATGGGAGACGGGACCGAGATTCGAACTCGGGACCTTGAGCTTAGCGCGCTCATGCGCTTTTTAACTGCGCCATCCCGTTCGCCTCCCGACCCCGTCTTCCATCTTCATTCAAAGGTTGGTATTTGAGGAGGAGAGGCTATGTTAGTCTTCCTTCTCTCTGGACCCCTTCCCTTTAAGTACTTTTCTACATTCTACACATATGATGACATAAAAGTTTTGACATAAACGCTGCTAATAAAAATAGATAGAAATAGAATATAATGCTTTTCAACCCAAAATAATTTAGCGATTTCTGACATATTTGAGGATGAATGAGAGATGTTTTGAGGTCTGAAGGCGCAGTGTTCACCGACGAAACATGTTGAAACATTAATATTGTAGTTTTAATGTATTATAAAGTAATTTATAATGATTAGTATCAAAAATATAGTTTGAGTTAGGTATATTACACGTATTTATCATTTCAGAATTTCCTTGACACTTTACCCCGTACTATGGGGCAAAGTGGCACTATGAAGGAGTTGGAAAAAACAAAAATTTCAAAAATATCCCTCAATATATTGTTGATATATTGATGACTATTGATTCTACACTAAATTTTCTACATATTAAATAAATTTTGTAATTTAAATTCCTTTTACTAAGTTTACTGAAGAACGTTTTTCCTTCGAGTGACCACTTTACCCGTCTCCCCTACATCCCTACTTCCCTACTAATACATAATGCGTAACGCGAAAGCGTGTCTGTCTGGTTGTTACTTAATCACAACTAAACCACTGAACCGATTGTGATAAAATTTGGCAAGGTGATAGTTAGGATGAGCATAGACTAACTTTTATTTACAAAATGCGGGAAAGGAAAGGTAGAAAATGATTTTGACCATAAATGTCGATGAACTCTGGGAAAAAAGAGACATTCGCTTGCGCTGCCTAAACGGTTAGAGATAGGTGATAACTACGAATGTCAATATTGTTCGCCTCAAAGAGTTCTACAAAAAAGTCCGGGACAGCATATGTCTATCTACAAAGGCTCACTCATATAATTGAAAAAACATTATAAATTAAAATGAGTGTTAAAATGAGTAAATTTAAGAGCATAATTTAGGAAGGCAAAAATTAATCATCAACAAATTGAATTTTTTTGGTGCATTTAACAAAGACTAAAAACATCTTTAAATCGTAAAAGATAGACGCATGGTATAGATTTTAAAACCGTTTTGTTGAAATGGTGCAGCCGTGCTGCCGCCGTTGTCTCGTCTCACAAGCGAAAATTCGACCTGCGCGGTTCCCGGCGAACGGGTTCGTTGGTCTAACAAGTAAAAGAATTTCCGGGCAACGCCGGGTAATCAGCTAGTATTATATATTTTAATAAATATAATGTAACTCTCTACGGCGTATTATAGTTATTTTTCCATATTTTTATATTCAGGTGTACCAATACTAAAAAGTTAAAATAAAAACGATTTTTTTCAAATAACACTTTTTTACGATTGGCACAACTTTAGCAACACAATGATATGCTATATTTCAGACATGCTATTAACTCCTACACTTAAATTTGTAACATTAGTATAAACAGTAATATTAGTACTGTAGAAAGGGTCCTAATGACCTTGACGTTGGTGAGTCCTAAAGCCCCAAGAAAAAAAAGTACAGTAGAACCTNATCCGAGGTAATGGGGGGGGGGGGTGTCACGGATAAATGAAAACCATGGTTAATTGAGACACTATATTTACTTAATTATGTACATAAACATGCACACATATGTGTGTAAAATGTCACGTTATCCGGGGATGAAGTAATCAGTTTTCGTTTCTTGCAGTTTGAAATGATTTTCCTTACTTCATTTCTAATATTTCTCAAATTCATTACGTCCTGGAACTCAAAATTTTATTGGTACCTGAGGGTCTCTATCTCTAAGTTTCGAAGAATTTACGTACAACTGTGGAAATAGGAAGTAGTTGGATTTATCTATCATAATACATTTACTGTCAAAAAAGCAGTACAAACTGCGTATGACGACGTGAAGGACAATTAACTAATTTATTGTATAGTAGAAATGGTAGTTGAAATTCCTTTTTCGTCGTAAGAGTGAGCACCGTGGTTAATCGTGAACACGGTTTATCGAGGTTCCACTTTATTAGCAATATTAAAATCTATCATTAATATTATTGAAGACGAAGTTATATTTTTTTGTAGTTTGAACTTTGACCGTTGATTTTCCTCATTTTATTATTATATTTAAATTTTTGCAAATATTAATATTGTTATTATGAACATAGGACTACTTAAATCAAAAGTATTAAAATCATGGTTTTGTATTAAACTAGTTGTATAAAACAACTATGTATTGTTCTTCACTATAGGAAGATTTAAAATATTTAATCTGAGATTTCTCTTCTCCAAACAAAATATTATTACTCCACCATGCTCGATTTTCACTTCTTCGGTATCGCACCAATGAATCGATAGAACAGACAGAAGTAATTCCTGGGGACTTTGTTCACGGTCCAAGTCAGAGAAGCGGCTGGTGTGCTGTATGGCACGTACACGTAATAGGGGAATTCAGGAGGGATAAAATCTTGAGTGTCATGATTCGCGGGAGGCAGGGTGGGAGTTTCTAAGCTCAATCGGTGTATGTGATGACTAAAATGCAATTCATTCATTATATTTTAGATAAGAGTAAGAATTTCAAAAATAACTGTTATTCAGAATCATTAATTGACATTAAACTATGTTCTTTTGCTCAACAACGAAGGAACTTCGATAGAACTCACTGTTCAAAATTTCGAGATGTAACCAATATGAGCATTCGCCTTTCAATCAAGGAATAAAAAAAGATTTCAATAACAGATAATGTACGTCAAGTAAATAGACTGGAAACTTAGGATTTAAGAAATATTTGAGGGTTCGTCCACAAGGCTCTCAGAACTGCTCTTGCGTAATGACGTGAGGCATATTGTTTGAAAAGATAAAAATCTTACTCGTCATTTCTTTATTGGTGATTAGAACTTTTTTTGTTTTTTCGTATAGAAACTTTCTAGGCATACTTGAGACAAAATACTTATCATCCCGCAATTCATCAAGATGCGGGATGGACCGTGGTCGTGGTACATAACTGCAACAATAGAAATACAAAATAATAACGATAATGATATAAAATAGGCTTTATCAAGTGAAGAATCTTGAGTCATCAGGACTCTTTGTTTTTGGGGGGAGATCAAAATGTATGTTTCTAGTTCTCAGATCTTATTAGAATTTTTAGTAACGTTTAAACGCGAGAAATATTATAAAATGAAAATTATTGAAGTAATGTTCACAATTCAAAGATAAAAGTTATTGAGATTTTAAAAACCTTTAAAACAAATTCTTATTGACTCGATCGGTCCATTTTATCCACCAATCTTGTAAATCTGTGAATTCGTGTTAAAATAATAATTCAAAGAGTTGAGATATTACAATTAATACTTTTTAAAAGCTAGCAAAAGGTGACGAACCTCAAATAGAATGATTACATGTTAAATGAAA